>JBBPUN010000115.1:0-23499 GCA_038094715.1 Heimioporus punctisporus | reverse complement strand
CCATTCCAATCGTTTCTTGAAGATTACCCAGTTCTTTCCGTCAACCTCAAGTTTCGGAACGGTATAGAAATCTTCCTTGATTGCTGTCTCCATCGAGACAGGGCTCATAACCTATTAAAGGTACGCCCGTATATTCTGTAACGATATACTCAGCGCGGTCCTACGGACGAGCTATGTAATATACCTGTAACGATATACTACCATAATAAGTAAATGATGTAAGCAATCAAAAGGGAAGAGTCTCACCTCAGTGCGGTCCTACGGACGAGCTGAGGTAGCATAAACTATCATAGATGTTTAAATACACTACTGGAAAGGTACAAAGAACATTGTAGAATGTTCTATGTCAAGGTAAAACTAAACAATGAAACGAACAAAGTGTAGTTACAATACAGACGTCCGTTGATGGCGCGATCACGGTGTCACGTGACTACGACGCTGGCTTGACATCGTCTGACAGATCCTGATTCTGCAGATATGACCACTAATCAAGCTCTTCTTGTACTAAAGGAGAGGTATAGGATTTACTTTCATCTGTGGTCTATTGATTATTTTTTACTTCCTCTCAGTACAGGAAAAGTGCTGACTTTCCATGGATCTGACCTCACCATAAAGGGCTGGGACAATGCTAAGGTTGGGAAGGCACAAAATTGCACCTACATATAGCATTTATGAATTGACATTATAACATATATGCCTCACCTTAAACTCTTTGAACCATTTGCTTGTAAACATTTTCTGCCAGACTGTAATTCTCTCATTGATTGACCATATTTGAATTCCAATAACCCTAGGTATCATAGGCCCATAGACAGCAAATACTAATTGCCCTTGCCATTTTGCAAGCAGACAAAAAAAACTGTGGCTCAAAAAACTGTCCCAATGTTTGTATATTTTGCATTAAATGGTTTCTAATGCTGATAATCCCTAACCCCTATCTAACATATGAGTATATGGAATGAAGTACTCACTCTTGGCTTTCCATCTGTGCATGAATCATAAGATTTGGTTAAGATTTAATGAAATAGCTGCTCATTGGGACAGTTTTTTGACTTCAAGCTTATATATTAATTTCTGGAGTGCTGTAAGATGATTACATAACTTATATAATACTATATCATGTTATCTTTATGTAATAAATTATGATCCCACCTATATAAACCATGCCCTCATAACTATATTTTCTAATTTACCCTATGAAACACCTCTTTGCTGCTCAAAGGGATAATATCATCTCTCTTGCTTCTCTTGATCTCTCCTGTTGAAAAATTGCATCTCAGACTGGCATAGACAAGTCTACTATGGCCAGGGTTCTTCAGGAAGTCCAGCCAGAGAAGGAAAACCATCATGGTGGACATTCTTCAAAACTCTCTCCTACCAACAAGTGTGCTATTGTCCAGCAAATCATTACTGACAAGGCCAACAATGCAGTTCAGGCTACACATTTCATTAATTATCACCCATGTTCTAGCCTTGATTGTCCATTTTGCCACTGTTGCCATCTCACCTTGCTCCCACCATTGTCTTGCCTTTGCCCTCTGGTTTTACTCACTTCCACTTGTTGCCATCAACCTCTTCCTCACTGCTATGTTGCAATGAACATGATGGAGATGATGATGACAATGTGCTCATCATCATCATCTTGCCCTCTCATCTTGCCCTTGCCTCCACTAATTTTCCTTGCCCTCACCCTCCTCACTCTCACCATCTCTGTCCTTGCCCTTCCTGTCTCACCCTTGCCTCATCCTCACCTCCACCACTGTGTTGCAAATTTTGCAATGAACTTGATGGCAATGAATGATGACAGCACTGTTGTCATCATCTCTCCCTCTTTCACACTTCACATAGCAGCAAATGTGACAACAATGATAGTGACAGCGCGATGGTGGTGTCAGATGGTTGTTGTTGTTGTCTCATTTCCTCTCTCCCTCCTGTTCCACCCACCCCTCCCCTCTTTGTCTCGCCCTCACTCTCACCTTCGCGTTCAAGCAACGAACGACGAAACGACCGCGACCGTGACGACAGCGCGTTAATGCGCTCTCGTCGTTGTCGTCGGAACATGCTGGATTCCAAATTCTTCGAGAATGCGCAGAATCATACCCTCCGTGAATTTTCTAAGAGGGTCAATCCACAAGTCTTTGACTGCCACATGCTGCCCCTCCAGATCATCAACTTCACCCTCCCAGACCGTTTCCCACTAAGCAATCAGCTTCCTCATGTTCTCTCGCCGTCATCCTCGCTCGCCCTCGCTCGCCTTCGCACTCAAGTTTTGACGAACGCGGTGACAACGATGACGACAGCGCGTATTGTGTGGTCGCGGTCGCCGCCGTCTCGCGCCGTCCTCTTGCACACTCTCGTCTCATCCTAGCCTATACCCTCACTCTCGCCCTCGCATTCGCGTTTCAATGAACGAACGACAACTGTCGTTGTCATCTCGTTTGCTCCCTGAGCCGCGATGACAATGACGATGATAGTGCGATGATCGCGTAGTCATCGTAATTGTCATCTCATTCGCTCGCTCTCGCCCTCACTCTTAGGTTGCGACGAACAGAACGCGACAACGATGGTCGCGCGTCATCGTCCTGGCACCTCGCACTCACCCTCAGCACAAACGCGATGATGATGACGACAACGCGGTCATCGTGTATTCATCCTCACTCACTCGCTCGTCACAATGAAAGGGGTCTTTCACTCAGATGATTTCGACAACCAGAGCGGGCCCTTGAAGTAAGGATCAGAGTACTCCCATCACAGCGAGATCATATTGTTGCCATAATAAATTCTCAAAAAAGAACTTATGTTACGCAGCATCTAGAAATGTACAAGGTCAATGCCGACTCCAGTCGGCACTTCCAAATAGCATATATGTATCAGGCATATATTCCGCTGGTCTGTATATGAAGTCACGTGTGATGTTTGGTATTTGTGTATATACATGTCCTCTACCACGTCCGTTGCTCTCATGGCTCAAATTTTGATTCGTTCAATCCGTTCACCTTGGATCGAGAGTAGTCCTGGGGCAGAAGATTTGGAACACGACGGATACCCCTCTCACTGCGAAACAAAGCCGTCAGGATGTGCAGAAGTCCCCTTCAAGAGCACCTACATTTCGTCGGCCGCAATTATAAGGTCGTAGTTGATCTCCTGACTGACCACCGAGTCGAATTTGTATGAAGGATGCGACCGAACGAAATCTCGCATCCAACTTGCCGTGGTTACCAACGACCCTGTGCATCTTAAGTCGGCAGCAACTAAAATATACGAATAGACACGGACCATTCGCACGTCGATGGACCAGGTCAAGGTATCTGTTAATCTGCTTTCTCTCTGTCTCGTCCATATCAAGCGTCTCAAGGTATGCTTCGACAAGCCCAAGCAGACCAGGAAACGCGGCACCCTGCGATGATCAGGAAGTGCATAGCAAGCTTTGTATTTGATACCCACCTTCCCGTAGAAAATTTCTTCAACCGTCATCTCTTCATACTCGTCCTGTACGGGCACATCCACGACGGTGGGTGGAGGGTGGGCAGGGGGGAAACAATTCCGCAACTTGCGTTCTTTTGTAGGTATACCATCGTGCCACTCGACCGGAGAGCAGGATCCAGACGACGACGGAGTGCTTATTGTGGGTGATATGCAGCCAGGTGGCAAAACACTTTTGCGAAAGAAGAACTTGCCCGTGCGAACGGCATCCCGCTTCTGCGCCCGGACCATATTTTCGTCGACCTTGACATTATTTATTGAAACAGGGCAAAGGGAAACGGTGAGGATGTACACACACCTTGGAGATAGGAATATAAAAATTGAGACTAAATGCGAGGATAGCCCTGGAGAGCAGCACTACGAAAACAGCAAACGCAGCATTCTCAAAGTCGGTCAGTTGCACCTCCATGCTCCGAAACTCGACCCGCCAACCGATGGGCGATTTAGGTGGTGGTGGCTTGAAGCGGAGGGTTTGCCAGTTGGTAGATTGAATGTTCTTGGCGAGGACGTTTGCATGAGGTATGACAACGGCTCAAAACTCACCTCGAAATGATCATTGCTAATCTCATCGTCCTGGTGAATGGTTTCCGAAAAGATTACCAGGGGGTCACGAATAAACAAGTGTGCCATGTGCTTGGAGAGCAAGTCATCGATTCCTTCAAGCAAGGGTGAGCACAAGGGTATTAAACTGAGACCAGTATACGCACCATGGTTGACGAGGCGCGCATAAATTTCTTGGTCATAAGGCACATCGGTGTCGTTGTATGCTGGTTTGTTGTACCAATCCGTCGATAGGTACAGGTCAACGCTGTCATAGCGCGACTTTGGAATTACATATTTATTTTCCTTAAGAGGCTGATGACGGTGAGGTCGGTCAAAACGTCAACAAAACCAAAAGTGGATAAATTTACCTTACATCCGCGCTCCTCCGCGGTGCGATCATCGACACTGCCCGCAATAACACTCCAGCGGCAGTCGACGTCCGCAAGGTAGCCACGCCAGATAGGACTGGCGGCAGTCAAAGCCAACTGCGTGACGGAATAAGCGATGAGATATAGCCTGGCTGAAAATTCGTATACCATGACGGGGGTAAGTGGGATCAGGGCATCATACATGCGCCTTGCTTCTTCAACATTACAGCTCTGGAACGTGAGTTGCAAACAACAACAACCCATTCCAAACCCCATAGCGTCCATGTAAATATGATCAATTAAAGCAGCACCGTTCTTGGCCTCTGCGAGGTGAGGCATCATGAGCCATTATGAGCACTTTTCGCGCAAGAGAATCTCACCAGCATCCTCTTGATACAGAGAGCGCTGCCACGGTATAGTGGGATCGACGAATGGTCTTGGTGTCTTGTCATCGACGAAAATGGGAAGATTGATGGCAACTTTTGAGCCTCTCCTGGTCCTAATATTGGCGGTAAGGGTTCTGAAAATTTTTAGAAAGAATCTCAAGAAGACGGAAGACGGATACCGACGGAAAACGTGCATGTGGATTGGTGATCTCTTCTGGCAGAAATAGACTGTGGCTAGATTTGGCACCGTCAGGACTGAAATATGGATCGGTGAAGATGCCGGGAGCACCCAGACGAGGAAAAGATGTGATGGTTATAGGCATTTCGTTGGCGTTGAGGTACCTCTTTGCGAGCAGACGTCTAGTGTTTGAAGTTAACAAGGAACGCGGAGAAAAGGAAAGAGGAGAACAAGCCTGTAACGCATGTTGGACTCTACAGAAAGTAAATCTTGAATGGAACCAGTGTAGGGAGAACCGGGGGTGGACTCTAGCATGTATCTCCCATACTCGGGATGGAAGGTGGGTATCGAGATTCTGAAACATTCGAGCAGACGAACGGGAGAGGAGGGCGTGGCTTACGAGTCTGGGGTATCATCCTTGAGGTCAGAGACGATTTGGCTCAGCTTCGCAAGAATTTCAGTCTGGCGGAGAGAGAGCTTGGCGTTCCTCGTCTCCTGGTCGAGAGCAACGACCATGTACTCGACCTGGAAGGGACGCGTGAGCGTGATGTGGGTAGCATATATCAGGCGGTACTACCTCATCACCCCAGAGAAGTTCGTCTCCGTGTCTGTCCTTGACTCGGTCCCAGGTATGGAGGAACTGGGTGATGCCGTGCTGTCTAACATGATGGGCGTAGCGTTCCGCCTCGTCCCAAGCAAGTGGAGTTCCGAGATAGAGGAGGCCCATGGTGACAGATGAGCAACGAATTGCGCGATCTGAGTGAGAACGGGGCTAGACTCGGACGGGTAGAGTTATATCTGATCCTTGCCAGTCTTTCGCCATCCTTACTCAGACTGTCGCAAACAAAAGGGGATTTGTAAGGGAACGACCCCCTGGTTTGGTAAGATGAACAGGTTCGTGTACACGCTGATATCCGCCAACGGCCGATAACTAAATGGTAACTGTCGTAATGTTAGCCGCTCCCCCCATTGGTCGTCCATTTCAGTATTATCTTGAGCGCAAGTAACACGTGCCTCAACGCACGTGTCCACGTCTCCTCCTGGTTGAATTGCAGTTTCACCGAAGCCTCCCCTATCTTGTCCTTGATGACTCTGGCCCACGATCAGCGGAGGGCCATCATGATACATCTCACTCACTGATGTGGAAAGTCGACGCTCGCGTCTTGGGACTTGACATAATCCATCAACTGTTTCAGACACTCTAGGAAGGCGACCATCGCAAAATCAAACCTGCGATTATGTAGCAGCCGTCCAAAGTGGAGGTCTCCAGAACCATACAACTCGTACGCCGCCTTATCGCCGGTCATTCGTTCAATTCGCGAAAAGGACCCCATTGGTATCAATCGATAACTGCAGGTCAAAGTCAGTACCACGTCCGACGAAGCGTGCGATGGCATACTTGTCGAACGTAAAGTCCAGTTTTCGCGCGATAGTATATAGCAGCAGGAGCGTCTGACCCCATGCCGCGTTGACCTCGGGCCACTCCACCTGTGCTACATCGTATGAGATCGGTGAGCGAATGGCGACAATGTTACGCACCGGGACACCCGGGACTCGACCCAGACGTAGACCGTTTATGGTACCGAACACGCCGTCGTGCCCGATACAGAATGCATCGTTGTAGACATTGGTGCGTTCCAATTTCTCGTACGCTGCATAATCTGCGGCATATGCTGCCCGCAAAGACGAGAGAAGAGCTGCTTGGTTGGCAGAAGCTAGCTGATGCTCGTTGTGGGCGCGCCAGAACCTTGTTGAATTCAGTGCGATGGCCTGGCATGCTGGGGAACACTGACTCGGTCTCCTCCTCCTCCAGAGCCTTTTCCTCCCGCTCCAACACGCGCAACTCCTCGTCAAGCTGGACTCTCTCTCGCTCTGCCAGTCTGAGTTGCTCGATCGCGACACGTTCGTCGGCTTTCAATTTCTCGATCTTTTTTTCGGCATCATCTCTGTTCATGCCCTGACTCTCGCGCTCCCTTTCTTTCTTGAGCTCCTGTTCAAAGGCGATGTAACCTTGACGTTCCTTTTTCGTTTCATCTAGTTGTCTCTGCAAGGAAGAAAGCAGGATCTGCGTGCACTCCGCGCAAAGTGGGTGATCGATGTCGGACCGGGTGGTGAGCAGATTAAAGAGGCGGAGGGTGGAACGCAGGTGATGTGATATCGGGGTCGGGTTTGGCTGATCGGGCTCTGTCTGCACTGACGGTGATGGCGCAGGCGGATTTGATAGAGCAGGTCTGGACGTGGTGTTAGGGGGTGACGGGATGCTTCGGATGACGCTGTCCTGGAGGAGAACAAAGGACTCGTTTGGGGCTGGGTGGGTGCGCTGGGGCTGGTGCTGCTGCCAAGCGGCCTTGGAGGCGGGCGGAGAGGGGAGGCGGGCGAGCTGTTCGGCCTCTGACGAGTACCGGACACGCGTTGGCGGTGCCGCGGGTGCGAGCACGTCGAACTGGGACGGCGAGATGTCTACGAGGGACGCGTCGAGCTGGCGATCGTGACCGAGAGCGTTTGGATCGTCGAGACGCTCACCTGGACAGGTTCCTTGCACTGCTGACAGACGAAGCTCATCATCGTCACAGAGCCGCCATTCGCACGCTCATTCGATCGTCACTTCCATCCACATGCATATAAGCCAACACCCCCCCGGTCGCTCCAGGCCTCATCCCCCCCTCTCGCGCGCTGGACCAGGCAAGCGTCCGACCCGCGTCCGTCCCCGCGCTGACCTGTGCTTCAGATGTCCCGACTCTTCGCGCTCCTCGTCGGAATCGACAACTACAAGTCCGGCCGCATCTGGAACCTCGAGGCCTGCGCCGACGACGCACGGCGCATGAGGCAGTGGCTCGTCCACGACTTTCAAGTCCCCGGCTCCAACATTGCCCTCCTCGTCAACAAGGATGCCACCAAGCGTCACATCGAGGACGCATTCATGACCCATCTCGTCAACAACCCCCAGATCTCCCATGGTGACGCCCTCCTCGTCTATTTCGCCGGCCACGGTAGCAGTCTCCCCGCCCCCCGGGACTGGTGCGAGGGCAAGCCCCGTCACGTCCAGGTTCTCTGCCCCTATGACCATGACACGAAGGGTCCCGAAGGCCGGGTTGCAGGCATCTCCGACCGTTCCCTGTGCTCCATGCTCGGCGAGCTCAGCGCAGTAAAGGGAGACAACATCACCCTCATCCTCGACTGTTCCTTCTCGTCCCTCGGCCTCGCCGGCAGCGCACACGACCGACGTGGCGTTCGCTGCACCCCCACAGAAAAGGCCCGAAGGGAGGACCTGTTCAACGGTCTCTGGAGAGGCGCAATCGGGAAGCGGTTCAACGGCGAACACGGTTTCTATCAGTCCGATTGCCCCTCCCACACGCTTCTGGCCGCATGCAAACCGGACGAAATGGCAACCGAGTGGAAAGAGGGTGGCAGGTTCACCCAGGAATTTCTGGCAATGAAAAAGGCAGTGCCGCTCCACCAGCTAAAGTACTTCCAGGTCTCGGATCACCTCAGTCCAGCCGGCCATGTCCCACAGCACCCAGTCTGCCTCGGACGTCATCGAGATCGCGTGCTCTTCAACGGTATTCCTTTTGTCCCCGATATGGATTTCGTTCCCGTCGAGGGGGACAAGGACGGCCTCCGGCTGCACATGGGTGCAATTCATGGCGTCGTAGAAGGCACCGAGTTTTCCGTTCACTCCCACAACCGCTCTGGATCGTTGAACCCGTCACTTGACAGCTTCCGGGTATATGAGGTCCACCCGACGTGGTCCCTCGCCAGACGTAAAAGCATTAACAAACGTGGCGGACGAGGAGGGTCTTGGGCACGCATTACACGTTGGAACACGCGCACCCCTTTCCGAGTTTACATGAAAAAGACCTGTTCTTCCATCTTTCGACATTTATTCTGCCACCCAAATCCCGACGAACTCGACGGTATACCCGTCAAAGAGGGCCTCAACATCGTCGAGGTCGAAAAATCTGCACAGGCGGACATAGCTGTCGGAGTGCACTCCCGGGCCGTCCGAGTGCAGGCCCTCAACCAGCTTGCGTCACCTCACCATCCTGTGCTGAAAATAGAGAAGAAGGACAAGGAGCGATCCGCGCTCATTCTCGACGAAGCCGCCCGTTATCACATGCACCTCCATCGCACGAATCCACAAAATCCATTTCGAAATAGCCTCGAACTGGAAATTTATCTCGTCGATCCGGAGACCCAGCGACGGACGGGTCAAAATCTTTTGGTCGACGGGAAGGCCGACCTCGTGCGCACGCCCGGAAATCCCTACGTCGTCGTCCTCCGTAATCACTCTGACCGAGACCTTTGGCCGTATCTCGCATATATGGATTCGAATGGGGTCGACATCCACCTTTTATACCATCCAAAGCCGTCCTCCCCAACTCCGACCCTCCCAAAGCGTGGATGTCTCGAGATTGATCTGCGGTCCTATACCCTACCCCAGCTCGACTCTGGCTTTCTGAAGCTATTTGTCTCGACATCGTACACGTCTCTTGGGATCCTGGAGCAGGGCTTGACTCCTGTCCAACCTCCTCATTCGGAGGACCTTGTTCCCCGATCTGCTCAGCCTGGATACGATGGGCAGGAGTGGGATACTGCTCTTGCCATCTTGAATTTCTCGGATGGCCAATGAGAAAAAAAAGCAAAAGTGACACCGCGTTCGACTCGAAAGCCGGTCTTGGAACGATCGCTACACGTACATACCACATATATATTCTCGCGTAGTTTACGAACCAGAGTGTATGCTATTTTTCTTGTTACAAGTATTTTCCAAGCCAAGCACAGCCACGTGATGTCCGAGAGCAACTCGCAAGAGTCTGCCAGTCTTCTCAAGCGCCTCGCTGGTCCTTCGTCGACCAAGGCTGGGTCCGTTCCGAGGGTATTGATGACTGAGCAGAGCTAACGACGCGGTTCAGGCTGGTTCAGGACCAAAGTGAGATCAATCGTATCATTGCAGAGGCCTCAAAGGGCTCCAAGTTTTACGAGGCAAGCAAGCTCGCTGACGTGTCTGGGTGAAAACACGAGTGACTCTGAAAATCAGAACGAGAAGAGAAAGGACAAGGAACTGTCTGAAAAGATCGCCAAGATTCTCAAACGACGCGACGAAGCGTTGAATGGCGTAGATGTCCGTGCGTGGCGTTCCCCGTCCTTTGCCGTCAGATTTCCTGGACGTAAATCCAGACGCGGTAGAGAGGCAGGTGGACTGCATCGTGAGCGGAGCCGTAGCTGGCAGTCGTAAAACTTGCCTTTTCGTAGATCGAAGAGCTCGAAGAGCAGCGCGACCTCAGCCAAACCATCGTGCACGTCGACATGGACGCGTTCTACGCCAGCGTGGAGCTCCTCCACGACCCGTCTCTCGAGGGAAAACCGTTTGGCGTACGCACCCGGTCGCGCTATGTCTACACGACGATGATCGACAGCGGTCTAGGTTGGTGGCGGCGTGCTGTCCACCGCTTCTTACGAAGCACGCAAGTATGGCGTTCGCTCGGGGATGGCAGGTGGGTTCGTGATCATCACCATCAGCCTTGCACCCAATGGCGTTACGTAGAATTCGTCGCCAGAAAACTGTGCCCGGATCTCATTGTCGTCAGGCTTAATTTTCGGCGCTACTCTGAAATGTCGAAACGTTGTATGGACATTTTTCGAAGGTATGACCCCGATATGTCTGCCACCGGTTGTGACGAGGGGTATCTCAAGTGAGTCATGTGGCCATGAACGTGCACTGATGGACTTGAGCATGCCAAGCATAACGCAGTATTGCAAAGATCACGAGATCGATGCAGAAACGTGTGTGAAGGAGATGCGGGCCGCTGTTCATCGCGAAACGCAGTTGACGGTGAGCGCTGGAATCGCACCAAACAAGGTTTGTAGATACTCTGCTGCGTTCCCCTGAAACTAACCCAGATTTAGATGTTGGCCAAGGTTTGAACCGACCAGACATGTTTATCTGTCACTGAACCTCTTCCCTTTCACACAGATATCTTCAGACAAGGTGCGATCTGTCTGTCATCTGAAAACGATCTATTTATGCCCCCCGTAGAACAAGCCAAATGGACAGTTCCACCTTCCGTTTGACTGTGACTCCATCAAATCGTTTATGCATGACCTGTCCATACGAAAAGTGCCTGGGGTGGGAAGGGTGCACGAAAGACTGCTCGATGCTATCGGCATCAAGGTACATCCACGGGTTGGTCGCACGAAACCTCCCGGTGTCTCATGTAGATTCTAGACATGCGGGGATATCTACGAACACAGGGCCACGCTGTATCTGATGGACAAGCAGTTTGGATTACGGTTCTTGCTCAGGACGTATCTCGGGATCGCTTCTAACGTGATCCAGGCGGGAAGACGAGAAGAAAGGAAGAGTATTGGCGCAGAGAGGCAGGCACGTCGATCGAATGCTGTTCACCGGCTGATTGTTCCGCCAGGACCTTCCGCGCTCTGAGTGATCGACAAATGATTCTCTCGAAACTGGAGGATGTCGCCGACGAGCTTGCGCGGGATATGGCATCGGGCGGGTGGACAGGAAAGACCGTCACGTTGAAATACAAGCTTGATACTTACCAGGGTAACTGTCCAGCACGTTTTGGTTTTCCTCGAAACTGACAGGTTCTGCTTGATTGAGTCTTTACTAGGGGAAAATCGTTTGACCACTGGGTTAGCCAGAAGAAAGAAGATCTTTTCGCGGTGAGAGCGTCGACCTAGTCTTGACAGCCCCTTTGAAGTGTCATGTTCGTCAGATCGGAAAAGAGCTTTTGCTGCCAGAACTTCCGCTGACGATCCGGTTGATTGGACTGCGAATAACAAAGCTCAAGGACCTACATGCGACGGAACCTACGAATGGGATCAAGCGAGTGAGTGTTACCGGAATCAATAATTGGGACGATCCCGAATGGCAATACCTGTCTAGTTTTTGAAGGCGTCGAGCTCGCCGCAGAAGAGGGCGAAGTTGGAGCAAGAATTTGAAGAGAAGCCAGAACTTGACGGGGAGGACGACTCGATGCCGGGTTTTTACGAGGAAGCCGAGTTGGACGACATTGAGCATGAAGACCAATCTATGGATGATATACCGACGACGGAACCAAGGCTACATTCGAAACCGCGCTCAAAGACCAGTGTGCAATCTTATTTTCCGCAATCTGGTTCCCGTCAAGAGGAGATGTCGCCGGAACGACCGGCCTGCCCGATCTGCGGCAAGCAACTGAAAACGGACAATCGAGGGCTCAATGCTCATATCGACTTTTGCTTGAGCAAGGGGGCCATCATGGAAGCACAAGTGGAGGCGAGCTCACCAAGCAAGTCGAAGCGGAAAGGATGATCACGTGACTGTACATAGAATAAGTTTTAACTTACGACGAGGACGCAGGAAAGGATGCAAAAAACATGTCGCGTCCTCCGCAACTCGATTGGAACCAGTAGCAGAAGACTCTCACAGACGCGTTTGCAGGAGAGTCGCGTGCACGCTTTGCTGCAGAAAACTGTTTCGCTCTTGCCGCGAACGCTCTCTGCTACCAAGGCAGGGCCGGAGTCGGCTGAGTTTTGGAGTAGCCTGTTGGAAGGGACGCTCGCCGAGTTGAGTCCTGGTTCAGGCCAGGTGCCTTCAAAGGCTACCATCACTGGTGCGCGGTTTCATGTCCTCGTCCTCGTCTCATTTCTCGATCCAGTCTGTAGTTTCGACAAGTCGGCGAGCTCGTATGACCTGGTCACTGCTCTTTTGGAAGACCCGTTTTGCTCTGACGCTACCTACACCGATATTTTACGCGATAGGTGGAAGAATACTCCCAGTTGCGTCAACATCGAGTAAGCACTCCAAAGCTCTTTTGCTCGTTTGACGAATCCCTGTACGGGTTCACGCCAGGTACGGTAAACCTGCTGCGTTTGCGGGAGAGCTCTCGAGTCCGTCAAGCTGGCTACAGCGGTTCCGATACGCGGTCCAACTCACCGAGCTCCCCAACCTTTCGTCCTTGTCGAGCATCAGCGACGAGAGAGACACGCTTTTGTTGAACAGCGACGTGCTTGTGCTGCTCTCCGACCCCCTCGTCACACCGTTGCCCGACCTGGCTGTCCGGGCGAGACGCCTGCTCGACAAACCCAACACTATCCTCGTGCTTGTATCGAGCCCGAGTTCTGACCAACAATTCGTTTCCCGAACGCTGTCCAAAAAGGGGTGTCGGCCGGGGCGCGTTCTGTTCGTCGATCCTGGGCAGGCACTAGATGCGGTCACTGCTTTGCAGGCGAACCCAACGTTGCCATCTGCGATCGACAGGTATCAAAGGGACACGCTGTCTTCTCGAATATCCACCGTCACCACGGCAATCGACGAAGTGCTTGGTCCAGAGGGCTCATCGAAAGCGTCGTTGGCGGATCTCCGACAGAAGACGGCGCTTTCACAACTCCATTGTTCTCTTTCTGCAAGCTTTCGATCGGTCGATGCCGTCAAAAAGGACGTTGAACTTGTGGCCAACAGGGTCGAGGATTTACTGTCGCGAGTACAAAGGGCGAGAGAAACGTGCAAGGTGCTTGGAAAGCCTGGCGGAGACGACGAGATCGAAAAGGCGGTGTCTCTGGGTGCCAAGGAAATGAGCGCGTTACTCGGATCTCTGACGTTCTGGAAGATGGTCTGGCGGGCAGATGAGATTGGAGCGATCGTTTCGACTGCCGTCCAAGGTCGGTGGTGTAGAGAGCTCGAGAATCAGGCAAGGATCATTCCAAATAACGCGAGAGAACGTCGAGTTTACGCCGCGACAGCTCATTCTGCATACCGGACGACTTGAATCCGTCCAGAGAGAGATGACCGTCTCCGCGTTCGACCTTGTCTCTGCTTCGTCTGGATCTCTTTGTTCGCCCGTGCTCGAGAACGGACTGGAACAATTGAAACGTCTGCCTGCCAACGTGCTGACGCCGAGCAGTCTAACCGAGCCAATACACAAACGACGCGTCCAATTGACACGATACATCACCGGAAGGTTGCAGAGAGAATCGCAGAGCGCTGTCATGGGTGCGTTTGGTGGTACGTTGGGCGGTGTCGGTCTGGGATGGTGGTTAGCATTCGGTGAACATTTTCTGAGCCTGGGCATCGGGGCAGAGATGGGAACGGCGATCGGCTCGGGTGCGTTGGTCGCGGTGGGCAGCGTTCGGTGGGCGGTCGGAAAGTGGGAACGGGCGAAACGGAGATGGCTTCAAGATTCAGAAAGGGTTGGGCAAGGCCTCACGCGCGACCTCGAGGTACGAGCACACGATTCGTGCACGAAAGTGTATAACGGCTTTCCAGAACACGCTTCGACAAACGGTGGACGACAAGGTGACTGTCGTGGCAACGACGGCGTGCAAGGGCTTGCAGGACCTGATCGAGCGACGGCGCGACGAGATGCGTCAAGTGCACGAAGCGCTCTGTGAGCTGGATGCCGAGGTGCGGACGGAACAAAACGGGAAACCAGACATGGAATAGATCGCGAATGGTGATATACATGATGCAGTAGATATTCCTCCCCGTCTATGGATGTGTGATGGTGATTATTGGTACAGAGCCGGCATGCACAGACCCGTTTGGATGGACGGGGCTGGGGGTGTCCTCGGACCCGCTGTCGTCTCCAACGCCAAACAGTTCCTCGCGGTCGTCCCAAACGTTGCCGAGACGGACGCCGTTGCGTGCCTTTACCTTGGACGACAAAAAAGGCTTTGGCAGGGCGGGTTTGGGGTTGAAGATGGGGAGAAGCTGCACCCTCGACGAGCCGGTCTCGTCGTCCGAGTACTCTGCATCCTCCGTGTCGTCGGCGTCCAAGGGTCGGTATAGACGGTCGATCTGAGAGGGAGTGAGGGAAGAAGCGGGGCGGCATGAGTCACTCACCTCTCTTCTAGAACGGTAGTGTTTCTCGAGGTAATAAGCGGTGTAGAGGCCCACCGACGATCCGGTGACGTTGGCCTGGGCGCGAGTCAGCTAAGCGATGGGTGAGAGGCTGACGAGGACGGACCAGCACGTTACCCAAGTCGAACTGGCGGTGCTTCGCCGGCGGTGAGCGTGCGTGCGGACGGAAAACTCCCAAACGTACCGGCAGCAACGACCGCACGAGTTCGCTCACGAACCCGCCAAAGAAGAGACAGACGACGGCGGTGAGGATGACGTTGGCGTGTCGCCAGAACCAGATGCGTCGGGCGTCCCTGAGGGTGGGCATTGGGGCGCGCACGCATCGAACGAGAAAGGGTGCTCACTCGTCCACGTCCAGGATGAAGTAAAAGACGGCGGTGGCGAGACAGAAGCAGACGACGTGGAGGACCTTGCCGTTGAGGGGCAGCGCGCGGGCGAGGTGGGTGAAGCCGAGCAGGCCGAGGAGGAGCGCGAGCAGTGCGGTGAGGAGGAGGAAGCACTTTGGCGGGGTCAGCGGGCGTGCGCGGGGACGGACGGACGGACGGGGGGACGAACGGGACGGAGACGGATGGGGAGCGGGAACGACGAGATCCGGTGGGACTTCATGAGCGTCCTTCTGCTGAACATCGGTGTTGGTTAAGAGATGTTGTCTCTGTCGACGTGCGAGATCTCGGACGCGCTCGTCAAGCTCGGCTCCGCTCACGGCGGCTTCATACCCGACATCCGCGCCCAGTCCGTGCGCGATGTCCGCATCGCTGGGCCTGCGTACACCGTCCAGATGGTCCGTGCCCACGACCAGTCTGCCCCGACGCTCTCCGCACACTTTGTCGACACCGCACCGCCGCAGTCGGTGATCGTCATCGATGCCCCGCCCCGTCAGTCGTCCGTTCATCCGCGATCCACCCTCTCACGCGATCCGCTCAGACACCAAGAACGCCGTCTGGGGTGGCCTCATGACCGCAGGCGCACAGGCCAGACACGCGCTCGGCGTCGTCATCTCTGGCCGGTGCAGAGACCTCGAAGAACACCGTGCGGCACGCTTCCCCGTGTTCGCTCGCGGTCAGTCCACCCTCGGGCAGTCCCGCTTTGTCCGTCCGTCCGCCGTCAACGTCCCGCTCGTCATCCATCCCCCGGACAACCCAGACGGCTTCCCGGCCGTCACGGTCCATCCTGGTGACTGGATCGTTGCCGACGAGGACGGCGTCGTCTGTGTCCCCAAGGACATGATCGACAAAGTCGCAGAGGTCGCCCAGACCGCAAAGGACGTCGATGCCAGAGTGCTCGAGGACATCAAGGCGGGCAAGGGCGTGCAAGCCTCCTTCAATCTGCACAGAGGTCGTCTATAGAAAAAGATACTCGTTATTACTGCAAGGTGTAGGCTACATGTTACCGTCGTCCCGTCAAATCCAGCAAAGCTATCACCCCTCCTTGATGACGGGAATGAAAAAAAAAAAACAATAATAAAAAAAACAATCCGTGTTCATGCGCGCAGCCCAGCTTTCACGACCAGACTAGTCTTCACTGCCTGTATAGCAAAGTGGATGCAGTTGTGGAAAGCCCACAACAGCGATACTTTCCCCCCCCTCCGTCAGCGCACTCTCCTGGAAAAAAGAAATCGACTCACAAAGCAAGATGGGAAGCCAAAACAACACAAGCATCCGGTCATCTAGATAAAAACACGTCAGTAAAGTCTCCCCGCAGTCGACGTCCCCCTCACGTTTCTTTCCCGCGTGAGCGTGCGCTTTCGCGGGCACATATTCATACGCATCGGCATCTGCTGCCGCCGTCGACGTGACCTCGTATCCCACACGTCTAGACGGGCGGTCCATCCCTTGACAGACACTCTTCTCCTCAACCTTCTCCTGCTGTGCACCCGTCTCCGCTTCTCTCGGTGTATACATCGGAGGCGCCTCGTCTGTCACCGGTCCTCGGAGTGTCGCAGTCGCGATCGCCACAGCTAGCCACTTCTCCCACATCGCTCGCAGCTCCTGTGCAGTACTCTGTCCGCCCGCACGCGAGTCACCCTCTTTGCTGTCCGATGCCTGTCCATCCCGCTTATCGCCAAGAAATGATGGCCAACCCGGCATCGGAATCAACACTGGAAACACCATCGGTATCTGTGGTATCGTACCCCATGGAACTGTGGGCATCTCGGGCAAATGAGGCAGTGGAAGCTGCGGCATCGTAGGTATGATACCTTGCGGCGCAGGTATTTGTGCCAGAGTCCGTTGAATCAATGCAACAAACGACGCCGCTTGCTTTTCGTCCGATGTCACGTCAAGTTTCTCCTCCCCGACCCGTTCCACCTTGTCTGGAGTTTGCGCACGTTGCGGTGTTCGACGACTCTCCCTCTCACTTGCTCCGTCCTCACCCTCGGATCGGTACACCCGTCGACGAATTCCGCGATGTCTCCGTCTGATCGAAATAGTCGCCCCTTCTTCGTCGCTTTCCACGTCTCCCAAGTGAGATTCGCCGTCGTCGTCGACACTGCTCCTGTCGTCCTCAGTGGTCACTTGATCAGTAATGCTATTGTCGTCAAAGAACCCAGAGGGTGCAATGTCTTGAGGTGTCTTCCCAAGCGCATTAACAATCTTCAGGTCTGCGCCAGCAGCCACAAGCAGTACGACACACTCCTTTGACCGGACCAAAACTCCGAGATGTAGAGCCGTGCACCCATTGCGGTCGCGGGCGTCCAGGTCAATGTCATGACTGATTAAGAACTCGACGAGAGACGTAAACTTCAAGAACACCGCCAAGTGTAGCAACGTTTGCCCGCTTGCCGTCGTATGAGACATGGCAACCGACAAAGGTATCCCAGAGTTCTTCTCAACCGTGACATCAATCAGTGACAGAAATTTCACGACCGCAGCCTCATAGTTATGCTTCTCTCCGAGTGACAAGTGTAACAGAGGTTGCGCATCGTGAAAAGACGTTGTCGCGACTTGCATTACATCGTTCAGAGAAGAACTGGTCCCCGAAGTAGAGTCCTCAGCGCCCGTAGCTACTATTCGTAGTGCAATATTCTTTGCGTCCTCGATCTTGCCAGTCATCTTCAGACCCACCACCTGAAGAGCGAGCTCCATTCTGGTAGTAAACGTTATAAAACGCTCGCAAACACGTTTACATCACTTACAAAGTCCGATCCGACTCGTCCGTGTATGTGAACAGTGAAGGAAGCAAGTTCTTGGTTTCCTCGAGACCCTCGAACCACACCGCAACGACCCCAGGTGTACACCGAGGTGGTAAAATACAAAGCAGAGTATTATCACTCCACCTCTGAGTCGAGCTTGCAACCACGTCCCCAAAGACGCAATTAAGCTGAATCGCCGGATGAAAGTTTTCGCCAAGAACTGTAACTTCTATACCGCCATGAGTTGGACCAGACGACGGTATAAGGCGGTGGATCTTGGGTGGTGGGAGTGATGTAATCGGTGGGGGAGAGCCAGGGTTAAAGAAAAGAAAGGGATTAGGCTGGGGAGGTACCAGCGTAGCAAGAAATTGAGAGGGTTGTGTCGTCGGAGATGTAAACATATCAGGAGAAGAAGCAAAATGCGGCGTAATTGTAGAGATACCATTCGGCGGAGTGAATACGGCAACTCCAGGAATGCTGTTGATAGAAGTAGGCATGGGTTCGCTCGAGCTGATTGTGGGTGAGGGATCTTTGTCGGTTATAAATCCTGCTTGAGGTGCTGGTATGGGACTCGAGCATTGGGGTAATTGGGAAGGTGTTGGTGGACGGGTGTTGGGTGCTGTATATGTGTGCACAGAAGGAGAGTTGACGGAACTCAGGCTGGTAACGCTGGCTTCTCTAGAGGGCTTGGGTTGGCTATTACGACCGGCCGCATCATAAGGCTTGGAACGCGTCCTTGGTTGACCCTTGCCGTTTCGAGTCGGGTGCTTCAACAGTGATGTGTTGTCTAAGGGGGACACAGCGGAAGGTAAGGAAGACCAGTCGATTTGCGTTTCCAATGCAGGAGTGGGAGGGACGGTTCCTGATTTGATAGTTGATTTGTGATCGTCGGTGATCATGATTGGTGGTGTCATCCCTGTGCCAACGAGGCGACCATTGTTGTCCATCATCGTGAAGTGAATATTAAACCCAACTTTCTCTCGGTGATGTCTACAATAACAAGTGATTCGGACAGGAAGGACTGCAGACCCTGCAGAAAAATCGAGCACGTCAGGGCAGTTGAATTGAATGATGCTTGTCGTGTCTTCCTTGATAGTTTTTGATCGCTCGCCGCCATCCTCAGGAGTGTCCGAATCCGAACGAGCTGGTCGCACACGAGCTGCAAGCTTGCGTGCTACACGTTTTGCCTTGCCAAACAATATGTCAAGAGTATACGACAGGAATGTGCAGCCCTACCTCTCTATTCCTGCAACTCCCGCAGCTAACGACATGGCTATGTGGAGCGGAGGCGCACGTTACGGTTGCAGTCAAGTGAAGGATGTCTGCTGCTGCGGGATCTTAGTGCGCGCTTAGTACAAGGGTACCGGATGCTGAGATAGAATAATCACCTATTCTCCCTTCTCTTCGAGTACGCCTCTTGGTAGATGTTCCTGGAGGGAGTTTGAGCCATTTCCAAGAGCCAACTCTATCATACTGGTTTTGATCCCCAGTAGAAGTGCTTGCATGCGCGAGGTCGACAGTGACCCGCACCTGTGTTTCGACGCGCGATTTTGTACCGCTTTCGGGGATATTTGGAGTAAAGATGGAAAGACTGAGTGCGATGAGGCGATAAAATGGGAAAATGGAGATGAAAGGCAACGTACTTGTAACATGATTCTCTGGGGGGATGAACGACCCTGCGAGGGATAGAGGCAGGATCCCGCTTGCAGGCACGGACTGCGGGGGGAGGCACGATTGGAGTGGACTGCATCTGAGATAGAGGTATGGAAAGGGCGGACTCGACAAGGGGCCGTCGAAGTGGTGTCTGGAGAGGCTCCCGCTCTGGTTGCATAGTGTCCGAGGGTAGCTGAACATTCAAGGGAGGGATCTCTGCACCCACGCAAATAGAGCTGTAGAAAGAACCGATGAGCAGAGAAAATAGCGTGAACGGACAAGCGTACTCGTCATACGCATGTTCCTGGATGATGTCGTCGAGTTGGAGCATACGCTCGATGTCCTGCTTCTGACAGGGGTCGGCGTCCCACACCCCGATATTGTTGGAGACGGGCAAGGGGAGGTACCACGAGGGGGGTTCGTTGTGAATGGTTACATTGCTAGGTTCATCGGACGTTTCTGGCGTCTCGGGGGACGACGAACGGGAGTCCATTGTTTCTGCCGACATCGACGACGACGGTGTGCGCAAACGAACGGGCGCAGGGACGGGCGTGTAAAACTGCGGGAGACACGATGGCCGGTCGAAAAGACAGGGAGCGTCGAGGAAAGGACAAGTGTGATAGTGCCTAGTACCCCGGAGAGTCTGCTTAGCTAACATTTTCTCATCCCTTGACCAATGTTCGTGCCAAAGTTGACCACCGTCGCTCACCATGAAACGCGGCGCAGAGAAACAGCTCACGAAAGACACGTTCGATGACGGCGACGACGACATCGAGGTATGTCTGTGAATCATTGTCCGTTTCTCTTCTCACAGCACCACAAGGAAATATCTGAGCCTCTCGGATTCCAAAAGGCGGACGAGTCTGCCCTGGCCAAGAGACAGTGCGAGCGTTTCTCGATTGTATGAGCATCGCAATTGACCCAGTTTTAGGATACGCGCCCTCCCCAAACGTGCACTGGCTGGTTCCAAACCACCACCTCTCAACGGGCTACCATCAACACCGCTTTCTGACGCGGACAATGCTGTGAGTGAGACGCGTCTTCTATTATTGCTGTTTCCCATTTCCCGTACAGGAGGTTCTCCCTCCACCCAAGTTCGGGGGTTTCGTCGGGTTTGGCGCAGTGACTTCCCCATCCAACCCGTTCACCTTCACTGCCCAGCCACCACCCGCGTCCTCCGATACTCCGCCAGAGCCCACCCACCTACCCCCCGCGCCCGCGCCCGCACCACCATCATTATTTGGATCACCCAAGCCGTTCCTTTCGGCTACCGACGCAAAACCCGCGACGACCGTCTCTGCAGAAGAGACGGATGCGGTAGCATTCAAGTATTACAAATCTCTCCGGGGCCTCAATGTCTCTTTTCTTTCTGCAATATCGGCAGCGGTCGAAAGTGATCCTTTCTTTGATGTTGCAAACTTGGTAGAGTCTTACAAGAACTTGCGGACCACAATTCAGTCCGAGTTTGATGGATCTCCAGAACATACGTCTATTATGACTACCTCTCCCTCTCCTCCTAATGTCAAGCCAACATCGGGTAAAAGTGCTTTTTTCCTACCAAAGTCATTCAGTGCGCTTGTTGATTCATCTTCCAAACCTGCCCCGACCACCGATTCTGGTCCAAAGCCCGGTGGTTTCACGTTTTCTCCCTTTGTGCCACCGACAAGTTCTACACTCGCCCAATCATCTCCTGAGACCACTTCCAACTCGGGCGAGACACCTGCTCCTCCCGAGCCTTCAAAATCTGCCTTTGGTTTCGGCGCTTCAAAAACTTTCGTGCCATCATCGGGCTTACCACCCACCTCTGGCTTCTCGTTTGCTACTCCCCCAAGTTTTGAGAGTGCCGCCGTGTCCAAGCCCGACCTTCGTCCTTCAAGCCAGGAAACTGAGGGACCGTCTACCATTTCATCGGTACAGTCAGATTCAACCCCGTCGGCTTTTGGTTCCGGTAGCGTACCGAATTTCTTTTCCAACATCAGACCAAGTACCTCCGATGCAACCCCAAAACCAACATCAATTTTTGGTAGTTCGTTTTTCGGCAGTGGTAGCGTGATCGACTCTAGTAAACCATCGTTCACCTCATCCTCTTCAGACGGAAAGGATGTTTCCAAGTTCGCTCTCTTTGGCAGCACCACGACATCTTCATCTACATCCACAAGCGTTTTTGGTTCCTCCGATAAATCTCCCACTGTCTTTGGTAGTGCTTCCCAACCTAAATCCAGTGCGTTCACCTTTGGGAAACCAGGCGGGAGTATTGGAAATCCCGTTGGATTTGGATTTGGTGGTGTTGCACATAGCGATAGTACAGCACTAGGTTCAGGCTTCAACTTTGGGTCACCGACAGTGAAGCCAGGCGAAAGTCTGTTCTCTCCCCCTCCAACTGACAAGTCAACCGAGTCGACGCCACAGCCTGATGCAGAGGGCAACGAGGAAGGCGGAGAGGAAGGTGCTTCCAAGTTACTACCGGCACACACTCATGACGAGGAGGGTGAGGGTGAAGAGGAAGAGGAAACGACGCACGTCAGCAGATGCAAGGTCTATAGACTATCCAAATCGGAGGATAAAAACGAATGGAAGGATCTTGGTGTTGGTTCGTTCCTCTCGATCTGAGCTTTATTCAAACTTGACACGTTAACTTGTCATAGGAATGTTTAGACTGAAAAGACACGCCGTGACCAACATTCGACGTGCCCTGATGCGGAACAGTAGCACGGGTAGAATTCTCCTCGTCAGTGTACCTTGCTTGTCTCCTTTTCTTCTTCTCATCGTTTTATTCCCAGAACTTCCGTATATACGCCGGCCTCAAACCTTCCTTGGCAAAGAATTTGATCTCGTTTGTCGGATATGAGAACGACACACCAGTATCTTTTAGAATCCGATTCAAAACCGAAGAGCAAGCTGGAGAGTTTAAAGTAGCCTTAGAACGAGAGGTCGCTCTCGTTCAGGCAGTAGCGTGATTTCTGCTCATATCGGACCTTTTCTCCCTCTATTTCGCATAGCATTACAACCTATCGCTACATGCTGCTTTGCTATCCATCCAAAGCATATCCCTGATTTTTGTCATATGAGCTCCAGGGCTCACTTGACGTTGAAATGACTTTGTGCATTATGCCATATTGAGTTGAGAACGAAAGCTTCGCTCAAAAGTAATTCAATTTCATGATCACCCCAGTCTTGTGTTGGAGGTGATTGTAGAAACATAATTATGCCCTGTAGTAAAACATGACAAACTGAGTGGGGCCACAAGAGAAGCTCTCTCGACTTGCCTGGAAATCCTTTTGTCGAAGTTTCGCGCTCCATTTGACGAGAAAAGCTGAACAGACGTAGAGGTGGAATTGAGAGAATGCGTCGGCTCCCTCCGCCTACTCAGAACCGTCAGTATCATGACCGGGACGATAGCCATATACCAACCAGGTATGTATCCCACATGCGTATCGTATTCTGCACGCTGATTTCCCGCATGAGCAGACAGTTCATCCAACGGAATGCGAATTGCATAAACTCGACGTTTTGGGACTCGATATGTGCATACAATGGTGCTATTGTTTGGAAATCTGTCAATACGCGGATCACCGCCTTTGTGAAAATGTACATGCCATCAATACGTGCCACTAGCTCTGACATGCGTTTGACACTGCGATGTATGCCCGGTTGGGCGGATATGTAGTTGTCTTGGATACCGTCCAGAAGCCGGGAGAGGCACCAAAATGAATCAGCTTCGATGGCGTTCAGGATGTCCTCTGGAAGGAGGGAGGTATCAAACAGCTCTGGATCCGAGTCTTTGGGGAATGGATGTGTTAAAAGCAGGTTAAACCACGGACAACAGCAAACTCGCCGATATATGCTGAAAGGAAAACTTGAAAGAAAGGGGTTACAAGATCATTGATGCCTTGAAC
>JBBPUN010000114.1:0-23522 GCA_038094715.1 Heimioporus punctisporus | reverse complement strand
CGATGATGAAGAAACAAAGACCACCATTGGAAGGGTGGCATTTTCTCAGGATTTTTAAACGGGAGGACCACCCTGACACATGGTACCTCCGTTTGTAGAACCCATGTACTCGTAGCCGATCCAACTCAAAAGAATATACAACTTCCCCTCACGATCATAACTACCTCTGGGAAAGACATCAAAACAAATGCCCTCATCGACTCTGGAGCCGACATCTGCTGTATCGACTGGCACTTTGCCAAGAAACACAAACTCCCTACCCCAATCCCTGTAACTAATGTCAATAACACTACGAACCAAGCAGGAATGATCAAGTACACCTCGACCCTCTTCCTACGGATAAACCATCTACACCAAAAAGTAAAATTCTTTGTTATGCACTGTGGATCCTCCAACATGATCCTCAGAATGCCCTGGTTGAAGAAAACCCAACCCCTTATCAACTGGGCAGAACGAACTATCTCCATCGAAACTACCAACAACGAAACCACCGTTTACAACCAAGAAACCATCACTCGAGAACTACACCTCTCAGCCAAATCCAAAACACCTCCTCCCATTGCTAAGGCTGTACGACATGTAGGAGCGGATCCTGTCCAACACGAGAGACTGTTTCAATATAATGAATATTACATGGGCCATCACCTCCCTTCTGCCGATGTATCCGCCTATCACCTCAATCGAGTAATGAAACACGGTTCAAGATTCCTGCTCCATTCCCCCGCTGTCATTAATGCCTTTACCACCTCGACTAAACTGGCAATAGAAGCCAAGAAAAAGAAACCTCCCCCATCCTTACCAGTTTAATTCGCCATGTTCTCTTCCATTTTCTCCAAAGGATCAGCAGACCACATCCCTCCTTCCAGACCCTATGACCATGCGATTCAACTCGACGACTCCTTCAAACCCAAAGTTGGCAAAATCTACCCACTCACTGCCGAAGAACAAAAAGCGATGGAAGATTTCCTTAATGAAAACCTTGCTTCCGGAAAAATCAGACCCTCCTAATCCCCTCAGGCATCCCCCTTCTTCTTTGTCAAGAAAAAGGACGGGAAACTCCGTCCATGTCAAGACTATTGTTACCTTAACGACCACACCACGCGAGACACCTACCCCCTTCCCTTGATCTCCGACCTCATCGACCAACTAAAAGACACCAAACTCTTCACCAAATTTGACGTAAGATGGGGCTATAACAATGTCCAGATTAAAGAGGGCGATCAATGGAAAGCCGCCTTTATCACCCACAAAGGCATCTTCGAACCAACGGTCATGTTCTTCGGTCTCACCAACTCCCCCGCCACCTTCCAACGATTTATGAACAATTCTTTCCGAGACATGATCTCTGAAGGCTGGCTTGTTGTCTATATGGACGATCTCCTGATCTTCTCTCCCGACAAAGCCACTCACAATGAACAAACCAAATGTGTCCTCCAACAAATGACCGAACTAGATCTCCATCTCAAACTTGAGAAATGTACCTTTGCCGCCTCAGAAGTAGACTATCTAGGCATGATTGTCAAACCAGGCGAACTTGCCATGGATCCCGTTAAACTTGCAGGAATAGCTGACTGGCCCACTCCCACAAAACTCAAAGACGTTCGATCTTTCCTTGGCTTCGCCAACTTCTACCGACGATTCATCCCCAACTTCACCAATATCGCCAGACCCCTCCTAGACCTAACCAAGAAAGCCACGCCTTGGAACTGGACACCTCTCCAACAACGATCATTTGATACCTTGAAATCCTCCTTTCTTTCCCAACCTGTGCTCTCCCTCCCCGATCCAGCTCGCCCTTTCGCTATTGCTACTGATGCCTCCAAATTTGCCTCTGGAGGCGTTCTCCTCCAAACCGACTCAAACAGCGATTGGCATCCTTGCTCTTACTTATCCCAAGCCTTTGGGGAAGTGGAACGAAACTACGACATCTATGATAGAGAACTCCTCGCCGTTATCCACGCCCTCAAACAGTGGCGTCATTATCTCCATGGATCCCCATTTCCCGTCCAGGTCTTCACCGACCATAAAAATCTGACATTCTTTCGCCAACCCCAGAATCTCAATCAATGGCAAGCCCACTGGCTTATTGACTTAGCGGACTTTGACCTCAAAATGATTCATGTCCTGGGGAAACTCCTCTCTGCCCCTGATGCCCTCTCCCAACGCCCTGACCTCCTTCCCTCCTCCGATGATGACAATATCGGGACCACACTTCTTCCCCCTTCGCTCTTTGTCAACCTCATTGACTCCGCACTGGCCACTAAGTTGGCCTCCTCCTCCATCTCCGACCCGGTTGTCCTCGACGCACTTCGTGCTTTGGATGGCGACACCCCTCCTCAATTCCGCTCTTGCCTCTCTGACTGGTCCTTCGACGCCGGTGTCCTCTCCTACAAAGGCCAAGCCTACGTCCCCGACGATCCCGACCTTCGCCGTTCCATCCTCACTTGCTACCATGACCATCCCTCTGCCGGCCACCCCGGCTTCTTGAAAACCAGACAACTCATTTCCACTGACTTCTGGTGGTCCGGCCTTCCCTCTTTCGTACGCAACTACGTCGCTGGCTGCTCTCTATGCCAACAATCCAAAACCAATACCCACCCCACAACACCCCCACTTACCCCCATCACCTCCTCCTGTTCCCGTCCGTTCCAACAGATCTCCTGTGACCTCATCACCGATCTCCCCTCCTCCTCCAGTTTCGATTTCTTATTGGTCGTGGTCGACCATGGGCTTACTAAGGGGGTAATTCTCTGTCCTACAACAAAGTCTGTATCTGCCGAAGGCATCGCCAATCTTTTCTTTCATAAAGTCTACCTTCATTTCGGACTCTACGACCGAATCATCTCTGACAGAGGCCCACAGTTCACCTCTGCCTTTGCCAAAGAACTCGCCACACTCCTTGGATATTCCCTTAACCTCTCTACCGCCTACCACCCCCAATCTGATGGTGAAACAGAACGCGTAAATCAAGAAATTGAAACCTACCTCTGAATCTATTGTCATGACAACCCCACCGCCTGGGCCGACTTCATCTCTCACGCTGAATTCGCCCATAATCACTGCCCTCTGTTACAATTCTTTGGACTTGTTGTTTCTTTTCTTCTGATGACTAATCCCTTCCCATCTTGGCTTTACCTCGAATATCCACTTGTTTAGTCATCATTTCCATCACATTCCACGAAGTTCCGTTTGTATTACCTAACTTGTTTGCGCTCATTTGTCCTTTCGGGTATATATACCCTTTCTCTGGCACATCCTTTCCTTTCCCTTAACCTTGATCTACTCGAGCCTAGCTCTAGTAAACCCTGTAACCAATACCTTGAATAAAGGTCCTTGATTTCTATAAGCCTTATAGCATTGCTTTGAAACACTTCTAGACTTTGCCAGCAACCGTTTTGTTGCGTCATAAGTCTCTCTTGAACTCTATCAGGACTCCACGGGTACGATTCTTACCCAGAACCTTTGACCCTTCGAACTAGACCCTATCGAGTTCTACGTTCTACTTAAGGACGTAACTAAAGATCAAGGTTCTCCACGTACGAGCATACCATCATAGTATCTGCCCACCATACCTTCCCCTAACACCCAGTGGAGGGAATCCCGCGACTCTGAACCGTCTGACCCTGAACCAGAAGATCATTCTTCTCCCTCTGAACACTCCAACAACGTTGAAGTACGAACTGAACCCGACGACACCCTCGACCTCACCGCAAACCTCTCGTCATCACTCTACATCCCTCGAGCCCCCACCCCTCCCTCCCCTACCCCCGTTCAAAGAACCTTTCCCTTCGGAACTCCACCACCCCTACCACCTCCATTACCCCTCCTCCACACCTTCCCCACCCTCCCTTCAACTATGACCTCTACTACGAAACACACCGAACTCTGTCTCGGCGCCCCGAAACCATTCAACGGAGACCCTAAGAAGGCTGATGCCTGGATGGTCACCGTTCGGTCCTATCTCCTCGTCAACGAAAAAGTCTACGACGACGACAATAAGAAGATCGCCTTCACTCTGTCACATATGACTGAAGAACCAGCGGCCACTTGGGCCAATACCCTCAGACGACAGGCCTTCGCCCTTACCAAACCTGACTTCGGCACATTCGCTGACTTCCTTATCAAATTCAACGCCGATTTTAAAACCCATGACATGAAGAATGACGCTATTGCCTGGTTGGCCACCACCACTATCTCCAATGGGGGTCAACTAAACGAATACCTTGCCGAATTCCAGAACAAAGTAGCCTTGTCTGGGATCACTGAGGACGCTATCCTCATTAACTTCCTCGCCGCTGGAATGCCAAAGAAACTTATGGAAAGGATCTACGGAATGGATACTATCCCGACTACGATCAAGGCCTGGTACAAGAAGGCCATCCACTTCCAAATGGTCTATAACAGGACCAAAGAAATCAGCACCCGATCCCATCGTACTAAAACCCATATCTTTCACTCAACCCCCTCTTCTACCTCCACCCCTGTCAAAGACCCCAATGCCATGGACGTCGACGCTGTTAGAGTCGGAAAACTTACCCCCAAGGAGAGGAAACGGTGCATCACCGAAGGACACTGCTTCCGTTGCCGAAACAAGGGACATCTCTCATCCACATGTCCAAACTTTACCTCCGACTCGAAGAAAGTTGCGCTGAAGGACAAGAAAGTCCGAAAGGCCGAACAAATCTCCTTCCTCAAAGAGGTTGACGACGACGACGACAATGAAACAAAGACCACCATTGGGAGGGTGGCATTTTCCCAGGATTTTTAAAAAGGAGGGCCACCCTGACGCATGGTACCTCCATCTGTAGAACCCATGTACTCGTAGCCGATCCGACTCAGAAGAATGTACAACTTCCCCTCTTGATCGTGACTACCTCCGGGAAAGACGTCAAGATGAACGCCCTCATCGACTCTGGAGCCGACATTTGCTGCATCGACTGGCACTTTGCCAAGAAACACAAACTCCCTCTCGACAAACTCCCCACCCCAATCCCCGTAACAAACGTCGATAACACTACGAATCAAGCAGGAATGATCAAATATACCTTGACCCTCTTCCTCCGAATAAACCACCTACATCAAAAAGTGAAATTCTTTGTTATGCACTGTGGTTCCTCCAACGTAATCCTTGGGATGCCTTGGTTAAAGAAAACCAAACCAACCATCGACTGGACAGAATGAACCATCTCTATCGAAACCACCAACGACGAAACCACCGTTTACAACCAAGAGAACGTTGCTCGAGAGCTGCGCCTCTCAGCCCAATCCAAACCGCCCCCTCCCATTTCCAAAGCCATACAACACGTAGAAGCGGACCCAGTCCGACATGATAGACTGTTTCAATATAACGAATATTACATGGGTCACCACCTCCCCTCCGCCGATGTATCAGCCTATCATCTCAATCGAGTAATGAAACACAACTCTAGATTCCTATTTCACTCCCCCGCCGTCATCAATGCCTTTACCACCTTGACCAAACTAGCAATAGAAGCTGACAAAAAGAAACCCCCCCCAACCTTACCCATAGAATTCGCCATGTTCTCTTCTGTCTTCTCTAAAGAATCAGCAGATCACGTTCCTCCTTCCAGACCCTATGACCATGCAATTCAACTCGACGAATCCTTTAAACCCAAAGTCGGGAAAATCTATCCCCTCACCATGGAAGAATGAAAGGCGACTGAGGACTTCCTCGATGAAAACCTTGCTTCGGGAAAAATCCGACCCTCCCAATCCCCACAAGCATCCCCCTTCTTCTTCGTCAAGAAAAAGGATGGGAAACTCCGCCCATGTCAAGACTATCAATACCTTAACGACCACACCACATGAGATGCTTACCTCCTTCCCTTAATCTCTGACCTCATCGACCAACTCAAAGACGCCAAACTTTTCACCAAATTTGATGTAAGATGGGGCTATAACAATGTCCGGATTAAAGAGGGTGATCAATGGAAAGCTGCCTTTATCACGCACAAAGGCATCTTCGAACCAACAGTCATGTTCTTCGGCCTCACCAACTCCCCCGCCACCTTCCAACAATTTATGAACGACTCATTCCACGACATGATTTCTGAAGGATGGCTCATTATATATATGGATGATCTCCTAATTTTCTCTCCCGACAAATCCACCCACAACGAACGAACCAAACGAGTTCTCCAGCGAATGACTGAGTTAGACCTCCATCTCAAACTCGAGAAATGCACCTTTGCTGCCTCAGAGGTAGACTATCTAGGCATGATTGTCAAACCAGGCGAGCTCGCCATGGACCCTGTCAAACTTGCAGGAATAGCTGACTGGCCCACACCTAACAAACTCAAGGACGTTCGATCCTTCCTTGGCTTTGCCAACTTCTACCGCCGATTTATCCCTAATTTTACCAACATCGCCCGACCCCTCCTAGACTTAACCAAGAAAACCACACCTTGGAACTGGACGTCCCTCCACCAATGATCTTTCGATACACTAAAATCCTCCTTCCTTTCACAACCCATACTCTCTCTCCCCAACCCAGCCCGACCTTTCACCATTGCCACTGACGCTTCCAAATTCGCCTCTGGCGGTGTTCTCCTCCAAACCGACTCGAATGGCGATTGGCACCCATGCTCCTACCTATCCCAAGCCTTTGGGGATGCCGAACGAAACTACGATATCTACGACAGAGAACTTCTCGCTGTAATCCGCGCCCTTAAGCAATGGCACCACTACCTCCACAGATCCCCATTCCCAGTCCAAGTCTTCACCGATCATAAAAACCTGACCTTCTTTCGCCAACCCCAAAACCTCAATCGACGGCAAGCCCGCTGGCTTCTTGACTTAGCAGATTTTGACCTTAAAATGATCCACGTCCCGGGAAAACTCCTCTCCGCTCCAGATGCCCTCTCTCGATGTCCCAACCTCCTTCCTCCCTCCGACGACGACAATGTCGGGACCACACTCCTTCCTCCTTCACTCTTCATTAACCTCATCGATGCCGCACTGGCCGCCAAATTGGCTTCCTCCTCTGTCTCTGACCCAGTCGTCCTTGACACACTTTGTGCCTTGGGTGGCGAAACCCCTCCCCAATTCCACTCCCGCCTCTCCGACTGGTCCTTTGATGCTGGCGTCCTCTCCTGTAAAGGCTGAGCCTACGTCCCTAACAATCTTGACCTCCGCCGTTCCATCCTCACTTGTTACCACGACCACCCCTCTGCCGGCCACCCCGGTTTCTTAAAAACTAGACAACTCGTTTCCGCTGACTTCTGGTGGCCGGGTCTCCCCTCTTTCGTACGCAACTACGTCGCCGGTTGCTCCCTTTGCCAACAATCCAAATCCAATACCCATCCAACAACACCCCCCCTTACCCCCATTGCCTCTTCCTGTTTCCGCCCGTTTCAGCAAATTTCCTGCGACCTCATCACCGATCTCCCCCCCTCCTCTGGTTTTGACTCATTACTGGTCGTGGTCGACCATGGTCTTACTAAGGGGGTAATTCTCTGTCCGACAAAGAAATCTGTTTCTGCCGAAGGCATCGCCAATCTTTTCTTTCATAAAGTCTACCTTCGCTTCGGACTTTACGACAGAATCATCTCGGACAGAGGCCCACAGTTCGCCTCTGCCTTTGCCAAAGAACTCGCCACACTTCTTGGATATTCTCTCAACCTTTCCACCGCCTACCACCCCCAATCCGACGGAGAAACGGAACGCATAAATCAGGAAATTGAAACATACCTTCGAATCTATTGCCATGACAACCCCACCACCTGGGCTGACTTTATCTCTCACGCTGAATTCGCCCATAACCACCACCCTCACTCCGTCACTGGAAAATCTCCCTTCTTCCTCATGCTCGGATACGAACCACGCTCCTTCCCCGCAGTCATTGCCGAGACCAATATCCCCGCTGTACAATCCAGACTTACTCTCCTCACTGCCGCTCGGGACGAAGCTCTAGCAGCCCACGAACTTGCCAGACAGGTCATGAAAGCCCACAACTCTAAATCCTTCACTCCCTTCTCGAAAGGAGATAAGGTGTGGTTAGAAGCCCACAACCTGAAACGTGCCCTCACCTCCCCAAAATTCGCTCCCAAAAGGGAAGGACCCTTTTTAATCACCGAAGTCTTATCCCCAATCACCTACCGCCTACACCTTCCTAAATCCTGGAAAATCCATCCTGTCTTCCACGCCTCCCTTCTTTCGCAATACCAAGAAAACGCCACACACGGACCGAACTTCCCCGCCCCTCCACCTGATCTGATAGAAGGAGAAGAAGAATACGAAATAGAAAAGATCCTACACCACAGAGGTACCCCATCAAAACGTTCCTTCCTAGTCAGATGGAAAGGGTACACAGCCGAAGAAGACTCCTGGCTCCCCGAAAAAGAATTCTCTCATGCCACAGACATTCTCTTCGATTATAAAAAGCTTCATCCTAAAATTTTCCCTCTTTAATTTCTACTTTCACCTTCGACCTCTCGCCTTACTTGTTCTTCCTTGACTTTTACTCTTCCTCTACCATGGCCCTTACCTACTGCCTTCGTGCCGCCACCCCCAACGACGACCTCGTACCAAACCCAGACAATCTACTCCCCAGCGCTGAGTACCTACCCCCCACTTCTATCGCCAATACCTCTTCCTCCCCAGCTATCATCGCCGTAGACGAACCACTATACGCTCATAGACTTCGGGACGACTTCCCCGATGCCACTTACCTCTCTCGAGCATATGGTCACCTTACCGACTCCCATCTCGCTCGCCCTTTCTCCGCCCACGTCGACATGGGCTCTCCTATCCTCACCGTATATAATGCTTTCTTACAAAACGAGAGGCTTGCCATCGTCGCTAACACCCTCGCCCTCTCTAACAACGCAGACTCCGCCTTCTTAGGGGAACTTGTAGCTAATGTTCGCGCCCAAATCCAAGGGGAGTTGAACATCCTCATCTACCAACTTGAGATGGGCGAATTCTTCGACGAACTCGACTGCTACGTCGCTGATCTAAACGATGTAATGCATCAGGCAGGACCAAATGCCATATCCATCCCCTCGACACCCTCCGCATCCTCCTCCCCTATCCATACAGATGAAGAACGAATGTTGGCACGGGTAGACGCTTGGTGGTCTGGTTTCTTAGGAAACAGACGACTTGACTCCTCTCATCCCAGGTATAACGAGGCATGCTTCCAATGCCGATGTCTAGGTCATACACGCATCCATTGCCGAGTATACCAATGCCCCCTCTGTCTTCGATGGGCACCTGGGCACATCCAACAGTTTTGCCCTGCACGACGGACTCCCCACTCCCCTCCCACCTCGTCCTCCTCGTCTTCCGCCTCAGCCACCTTCCAATCTTCCAACTCCTCCACCCAACCCCATCGGGTCCCTGACCCTTCTACGCATACTCGCCCTAGACCTCTGACCGCTCGCATGAGACCTACCTATCCACCAACTTGTCGACATTATCCCTCCCCTCAGTGACGATCCCCTTCCCTGCCTGACGATGTCTGGGATGAATCCGCCTGGGCCAATATCACCGGATCTCCTTCCGGAGGTTACCTAGACTTGTAAAAGAGTAGGTTCAGTGGTACTTCACCCATAGTTGGGGGGTATTGTTACAATTCTTTGGACTTGTCGTTTCTTTTCTTCTGATGACTAATCCCTTCCCATCTCGGCTTTACCTCGAATATCCACTTGTTTAGTCATCATTTCCATCACATTCCACGAAGTTCCGTTTGTATTACTTAACTTGTTTGCACTCATTTGTCCTTTCGGGTATATATACCCTTTCTCTGGCACATCCTTTCCTTTCCCTTAACCTTGATCTACTCGAGCCTAGCTCTAGTAAACCCTGTAACCAATACCTTGAATAAAGGTCCTTGATTCCTATAAGCCTTATAGCGTTGCTTTGAAACACTTCTAGACTTTGCCAGCAACCGTTTTGTTGCGTCATAAGTCTCTCTTGAACTCTATCAGGACTCCACGGGTACGATTCTTACCCAGAACCTTTGACCCTTCGAACTAGACCCTATTGAGTTCTACGTTCTACTTAAGGATGTAACACCCTCACTCCATCACCGGAAAATCTCCCTTCTTCCTCATGCTCGGATATGAACCATGCTCCTTCCCCACAGTCGTCGCCAAAACCAACATTCCCGCTATACAATCCAGACTTTCCCTCCTCTCCGCCGTCCGGGACGAAGCTTTAGCAGCTCATGAACTTGCTAGACAGGTCATGAAAACCCGTAACTCTAAATCCTTCACCCCCTTCTCGAAAGGAGATAAGGTGTGGTTAGAAGCCCGCAACCTGAAACGTGTCCTCACCTCCCCGAAATTCGCCCCCAAAAGGGAAGGACCCTTTTTAATTACTGAAGTCTTATCTCCAATCACCTATCGCCTACACCTTCCCAAGTCCTGGAAAATCCACCCTGTCTTCCACACCTCCCTCCTTTCACGATACCAAGAAAACGCCACACACGGACCGAACTTCCCCGCCCCTCCACCTGACCTGATAGAAGGAGAAGAGGAATACGAAATAGAAAAGATTCTACGCCACAGAGGCACCCCATCAAAATGTTCCTTCCTAGTCAGATGGAAAGGATACACAGCCAAAGAAGATTCCTGGCTTCCCGAAAAGGAATTCTCTCACACCACTGACATTCTCTCCGCTTATAAAAAGCTTCACCCTAAAATTTTCCCTCTTTAACTTTCACTTTCACCTTCGACCTCCCACCTTACTTTTCGCCTTTAACTTTCTATGCTTCCTTCACTATGGCCCTCTCTTATCGTCTTCGCGCCGCTACCCCCAACAATGACCTCGTACCAAACCCAGACAACCTACTCCCCAGCGATGAGTACCTACCCCCTACTTCTATTGCCAACACCCCCTCTTCTCGACCTATCATAGCTGTCGACGAACCACCGTATGCCCATAGGCTTCGGGATGACTTCCCCGACGCCACATATCTCTCCCAAGCATACGGCCACCTCACCGACTCTCACCTTGCTCGCCCTTTCTCTGCCCACGTTGACATGGGCTCTCCTATTCTCGCCGTATACAACGCCTTTCTACAGAATGAAAGGCTTGTCATTGTTGCCAACACCCTCGCCCTCTCCAACAATGCAGATTCCGCCTTCCTAGGCGAACTAGTGGCTAACGTCCGAGCCCAAATTCAAGGGGAGTTAAACATCCTCATCTACCAACTTGAGATGGGCGAATTCTTTGATGAACTAGATCGCTATGCTGCTGATGTAAATGACATGATGCATCAAGCAGGACTAAACACCCTATCTATTCCCTCCACACCTTCGGTGTCGTCCTCTCCCATCCATACCGACGAAGAATGCATGCTAGCACAGGTAGATGCTTGGTGGTCAGGTTTCCTCGGGAATAGACGACTTGACTCCTCTCATCCTAGATATAATGAGGCATGCTTTCAGTGCCGATGTCTTGGACATACGCGCATCCATTGTCGAGTATACCAATGCCCCCTTTGTCTTTGGTGGGCACCCGGACACATTCAACAGTTCTGCCCCGCACGATGAACCCCCCATTCTCCTCCCACCTCGTCCTCCTCGTCCTCCGCCTCTGCTGCCTCCTGATCATCCACCTCCTCTACTCGACCTCATCGTGTCCCCGATCCCTCTATGCATACTCATCCTAGACCCTTGACCGCCCGGATGAGACCAACTTATCCACCTACTCGTCGACACTACCCCTCCCCTCAGCGACGATCCCCTTCCCCTCCTGACGATGTCTGGGATGAAACCGCCTGGGCGAACATTACCGGATCCCCTTCGGGTGGTTACGTAGACTTGTAAAAAGATAGGTTCAGTGGTACTTCACCCATAGTTGGGGGGTATTGTTACGATTCTTAGGACTTATCGTTTCTTCTTTCTGATGACTAATCCCTTCCCATCTCGGCTTCACTTGAATTACTCACTTGCTTAGTCATCTTTTCCATCACATTCCATAAAGTTCTTTCTTGTATTACTTGACTTGTTTGCGCTTGTTTGTCCCTTCGGGTATATATACCCTTTCTCCAGTGCAACCACCTTTCTTCCTTAACCTTGATCTACTCGAGCCTTGCTCTAGTAACCTTGTAACTTCTCCTTGAATAAAGGACCTTGTCTCACTCTAAGCCTTACGGTGTTGCTTTGAAACACCTCTTGACTTTACCAGCAACCGTCTTGTTGCATCATAAGTCTCACTCTGACTCTCTAAAGAACACTACAGGTACGATTCTTACCCAGAACCCTTGACCCGTCTTACTAGACCTTATCGAGTCTTATGTTCGACCTACGAGCGTAACAATCCCAGGGTTTTCTCAATGGCATGCATTCTGACCTTTCCTGAGAGAACACTTTCAGATACTTGTGATACCTTTGTGGGACAAGGTCTTTTAGATCTTTCTTTTCCGAAATGAGCTTTTTCAGTTCTTCATCAACCTTTTGTCCTACGCAAATCTCTGCATATTCTTCGGAATCTATAAGCTCTTGTTGCGCCCATTTGTCTTCAGAATGGAGATGACGGCAAGTGTTATGATTCGTTGGACTACTTGTTTCTTTTTCTTGATGACTAATCCCTTCCCATCTCGGTCATGATCCCTTATCCTCACTTGCTTAGTCATCCTTTCCATCACATTCTATGAAGTTCCGTGTAGTATTACTTGACTTGTTTGCGCTCATTTGTTCTTTCGGGTATAAATACCCTTTCTCCCTGCGCACCCCTTTCTCTCTTAACCTTGATCTACTCGAGCCCTGCTCTAGTAACTTAGTTATCCTCCTTGAATAAAGGACCTTGTCTCCCTCTAAGCCTTACGGTGTTGCTTTGAAACACCTCTTGACTTTGCCAGCAACTGTCTTGTTGCGTCATAAGTCTCACTCAGACTCTCCTAGAAACCCTTGGGTACGATTCTTACCCCAAACCTTTGACCCTTCTTACTAGACCTTATCGAGTCCTACATTCGACCTACAAGCGTAACAGCAAGTAGGTGGACATCGGTTCATCCAAATTTCCCCTGAATTCCAGTCTATCTGTGGGTTGTGGCGTTTCAACCACGTGTAGCTGAGGATCATTTGGTTCTTTCCTAGATCTGTTACTTCGGCCATCACAGACTCTCTATGTCCATCAAAATCCATGATGATGTTTGCAATGTGGGTTATTTTCCAGCGGAATTATGTGTTCCATCCATGTTGTAGACTTCTATGGGTCATTCGAGCTTTGTGGTGGGAATTTTGCATTCCTTGATCCACTGTTTATCCACAAAGACACAATTTGCTCCTGAGTCTAACAAGGCATCGACCTTGGACCAGTGTTTGATGTTCTTCATCGAGCAGATGCGAATTGGGAGTTTTAACTCCTTTGTGGGTCTAAGCATTCTGATCACTTTTCCTAAGCCTGTGGAACCAAATCCTGCCTCTCCTCATTTCGTAGCATCAAGTTCATCCATTTCCTGGATGGAAGCATTCTCTATCTTTTCCAGTATCAGCTGAGCGATTCTATCGCCTTTCTTGACTTGGAATGCTTCTTGAGAGAAGTTCATTAACAGGACCTTTACATCTCCTCGGTAGTCGGCGTCTATAACACCTGCTCCGACATGAACGTGGTTCTTAGCGGCTAGACCACTTCTTGATGCTATTCTGCCATAACAGCCTTCAGGGATTGCCACCGATATCATTGTGTTGACTAATCCTTTCCCCATTGAGGGAATAGTTAGGTTCTCAGCAGAATATAAGTCATACCCTGCTGCTTGGTCTGACCCTTTAGTAGGCATCATTGCATCAGATGCATTCTTCTTTATCAGAAGTCGTTTCGGGGTTTGTTGGGTTGTTTTGTTTAAAGCAGAATTAAGCACCGGTTTAACGCCCCGGCCAAGCTTTGGCTTTGTAACTGAAGGCCCTGCTTGGCTGCTAGAAATAGAAATGTCCTCGGATTCATCTGATGGATTATCCACAGTCAAGCTGGCATATCGATTCTGCGTTATTACCCTGCGAATACCAACAAGATTGCCCGATTCAGTCTTGTGGCTTAGGCGTTTTCTGTCCTGGCTTCTGTTTCATACAGATCAAAGAAGTGAGCTTTCATTTCGTCGTAATTCATGCCGCGAATAGCCCTTGGTCTAGGGTCTGTTTCTCCTTGAGAGTAGGGTTCTTCCCATGCCTCTGCGGCTTCTGATTCTAACGATCGAATTTGCCTTCCTTTCCCTTTTATCAAAGGAAAGTTCTTGGCTTTGCACGTGTCTTTGTGCTGTCCCCAGAATTTGCAATTCTTGCATTGCTTGGCTCCTGGATGCTTCTTTGTCCAGTGTTCCATGGATCCACAAATGTAGCACCCTTTGCTCTTGCTAGAAGAGAATGTGCGAATTTCTTCTTCGGTCTCTTCTTCGATAGTGCCTATGTCCATGTGGTCGTCGTGTGTGAACTTAGCACTATTTGTGGGTTTGAATAGGAATGGTATCGCTTCCTGAGCGTTTTCAATCTCTCTAATCTTCCCAATCAAGAGAAGGTGATCCTTTCAGATCTCGTGGGATCTATCAGGAACTTGTTCCAAGAGTTTTGCCAGAATAGACTGCCTCGTGTGCGTTTCAAAGAACCGGATCAACTGGTCATTCGAGAACTGTGCCATTACCTGTAATGACTCAGCTCTTGCAATGAAAGCGTCTGTCTTCAAGTCCTTTTGGTAAAGGGCTTCGAATTGTCTGACATAAGCATCTCTTTGATTCGTCTTCCTGAAGAAGGAGTGAATGTCTTGTTCTAGTTGTGTCCACGTGTATGGAATGAGGTCGTTCATCTTCTGGATTCGGGACTGTGCGAAGATTCCAGCTTCTCGTCCTCAAAGTTGTGATAGAACTGCAAAGATTGCTTTGTCTGATTCCGGGGGAATGGTTTTCTCATGAACCTTTAGCCATGCGGTCATTTTGGTCCACCAAGCATCAAACTTGAACCATTCTCTGTTGAATTCTCCCGGATCGGCAAATACTTCAACCTTGGTTCCAACCGAAGCGGAAGTTTCCCTTCTGTCTTTGGCAACATCAGCGAGTTTTTGTTCTGCAATGAGTAAATCGGATCTCAGTGAAGAGGCCAATATCTCTTGCTGCACTATCTGCATTTGCAGTGCGGTGATTGTGCCCATTGCCCTTATCAAGTCTCCTCTGACGATTTGGAGATTGAGAGCATCGTAATTCAACTCTTTGACAAGCTGGTCCAGTTTCCTTTCTACTGGAACGTTAGGGTCTTATAGCACCTCCCAAGTCTGTTCGGAAATTCCTGTGAGTTCAGACATTTTAAATCTGCTTGATCTCCTCTTCGGTGAGTGTGGATATCTGGTTACTCCAGACGGGATCTACCTCGATATAGTGAGGTGATTCTCTTGCTTCGAAACGAAGTCTAAACCAGCGACTTGCTAGAGCTTCGATTAGGTTGTCCTTTATGTTTGTGAACACCCAAGTTACAAACTGTCCTTCTGGTACAGTTGTGAGCTTATCGAAGGTATTGTTTGTGGCTCCTGCCTCAGATACTTTGTCGGCTTGATCCTCGTTTACTACTGGAAAGTCCCAGCTAGGATCTGTCTGATTCCAATTGGTTGTGGGGTCGTCAATCTCTGTTTCGTTTCCCCAGACTTGAGCTGCGCCTTCTTGGTCTGCAGTCTTCCAACCAGTGGCTAGATCTTCTTGATCTTGATCACTCCCAGATGTACCTTTAGTCTCAGACTTTGGACTTAAAAGTACTTTTGCGTCTGTGAGGGCGAATGAAAATAGATTTGGAGCGACTCTGCACTCAAAAGCGATGCCTGTCCCTCTGTAGAGGATGACGGCGAGGATAAGTCCTAAAAAAGAAAGGAGATAGAAGAAGTATTGGTAGAAGATGAAGATGAGACCGATGGCAAATAGGTTATTAGAGATGGAGGTAAGGGAGACTTTCATCTAGTATGGGGTTCGGCATGGTATCCGTAAAGTCCTGCAGGGTCGTAAAGTAGACTGCCCGTTCCCTTCTGTGCATGACCACCAGGGTAAGGCGAATGTAACCTGTTGTTCCTGATAACACTCTCTGCGTTCTCTCAACCTCTGTACGCACTCTTGCGAGTCTCGAATCAGGGGAGGGGTGCCGTAAATTCGTCGGCGTATATCCTGTATAATCCTCCGTGCCTGTTCTCGTTCTTCTCTCCTGAGTTCTTCCTCTCGTCGTTCCTCAATCACTCTCCTGATTTCCTGGTCTGCTAACCAGTTGTTGACAAGGTCGTCTCCGAAGCATTCTCTGATAATGGGATCGCGTAGCCTCAGTACTGAGCAATCTCCAAATAAATGGGTCATCTCATACCGCTGTTCATCCCTGAGCGCTTCTTCTCTCTGGAATACCCTCTCTGTGGATGGGCTCCTTTGAATTGGAACTACTTCTGGGTTGTAGTCGTTGGGGTCCTCCCACGCTGTCCTGGCTCTGTGTTCCTCGTTGATTAACTCGTAGACCTCCTCTCCTAGAAGGGCTTGTGCCAACAGAGATGGTAGGCGAGTGGGTAGAGCTAGCTCTGTGTCTGCTCTCCTGATGTGATTGATGGGGGTAGTACTGGCCCTCTACGTCAGACGGATGTGTGGCGGTGTCGACTGGCTGCTCGTGATGCACCTCCCTGCTTCGCTTGTGGCAAAGGAGACCTTGGATCCTTCTAACTTGACTGCGTAGGTGTTCAAAGACACTGACGAGCAGTTGGCGTCCGCTGTTCAGTTCAAGAGAAGTGATTGCCCAGGGAGACTCACTGGTCTCGATGAAGTCTTCAAAGAATCTTGTACTGTAGGAGTTCTTCATTCCTCTGGTGTTGTCTGCGCAAGATAGAGCACTAGAGCGACTGGAGTGAGAAGCATTAAACTTCTTTGTCTCCGTAAACGATGGCACACTGGTAAGGCTGCTCACAGGTAGCTAGTCTGCTTTGTCCTAGGCTCAGTGCGATGAAACACAAGTCTTTCCTAGATCTGGTGCAAAAGGAGAGTTTGTCCTAATGATGCAATGACCGCCAAGGCATGTGCCCTTGAGAGTTAGTTGCAGGAAATCTAGGGGAAGACAACAACTGACCTGCACCCAAGAGTACTGAGAAGGTCTCAAGTGGGGGAGAAGTCAGAAGGGTAAGAGTAACGGATGCCCAGTTACTCATTAAACTTGATACTGTACTGAGAAGGAGCTACCGAGCTTAGAGAGGAGAATGCCTTGGAGGGGAATACCAAAGGAGGACAAACTGTCGCTCTCTGGCCTGTCCTTGGGGTTTATATACTATTCTACTGTTTGTACATGTGTGGCACAGTTTGTATGTATTATAATACAAGTATGGTAATTAGCTGTGCGTGATGAGTCATGATGAGTCGTGAGGAGTCATTGGAAGTGGAAGGCTGTGGTATAGCCTTGCTGCGCAGCAGCGGAAATGAAGAAAGCAGTGCAATGCTGCACCGTGACTCATCAAGAGTCATGAGGCGTTTATGCCAAAGGACGATAGGACTGGGCTGCGCATTGCAGTGCTGGAAGAATAAATAAGCGAGAATGGAAGAAGCGGAAATGAAATGCATGAGTTGTCCAGCCTCTGCATAGCCATACACAGCATGGAAATGAAGAGCAGAAGTAGAAGGCTGTGTATGGTGACCAATGTGTTAATGGTCTAGATTTGTCATGTGATGTATCATGTGATGAGTCATGTGATCGTTGAGTTGTGAGTTTGATGACGAAGTCTGAAAACAAGCAAAGAAGGCGAAATAAAATGCGGAAAAATAAGGGAAAAATGAGGGTTCATAACAGTGTCCGGGAGGACATCGCGGATGATCCGTTGAGGATCTGAGAGAGTGCCAGCGTTCACCAGTGGTCCTTGTGATGCGAGAGCGACGGTAGACGAGATGTCTAAGGCGAGGGAGGTCTCAGAGCATCGGTAGAGTCAAAGAAAAAGACTACAGGGCCTTAGCGTATCGTGACACACAAGGCATGTCTAGTAACTCAAGTTTTCTTGCACATATCCAATGGCTCGACAACCTAGACATTTCAACATCTTGATGTACATCACATTGATGTTGAGAATGTAGACTTCATACTACATTTCTCTTAAGACTTTCTTATTCCTAGTCTAACAAAAGTGTCACCTGATTAGTCAGTGACACGTGACTAGAGGAGTCTAGAACATCACATGACATATCACATGTCTTGTCCAGAACATTCCATGTTCCAGAACAATCTATGTTCTGTTATATTCTAAGACATTCTGGAAGTCTTATAAATGGTCTAGAACCATTACCAATGATGCTGAGTCATTTTCATCACTTCATGACTGATGGATGACAGATATTTCATATCTTTGATATTCTTATTTCATATATCTGTCATCATGACTCATTCTACTTATTCATTTACTGTGGAATGACTCATATATTTGAAATGCTTACTGATAGCTTATGAATAGCTTTATCATCATTTCAAATATCTTCTATCTACCAATAGTATCACTTCTGCTTACTATACAGTAGATATTCAATCTCAGATTGAACCTTATGTACATAGGTATATAAGAGGCACACTCTTGTCCTCTTTTGGGACAAGCGGAATATATCTCTTTCTTCCCTTCCACCACTTGCCACTCCATCCCTGCCCTTGTGGTGTATTCATTATCTCTTACTTGGACAACATACTCTCCGACACCCAGTGAGTGTTCCCACTGAGGATATTCATTTATTCCTTGTATCTTTCTTCCTTGTGTCACCTCTGCACCATCGGGTTTTGCACCCCAAAAGTTGATGCAGAGTCCAGTCGCTCTGATGAATTCCCGTGCCATCTCTCCCTTTGCCATCACGTAAACAAACTGTTCTTGGAGTGTGCACTTGTCGACTGAGGAGTGTAAGATCCTGTCTTTAGTAAGAATTGCTTGATATGGCAATGTGGCTAGCAGCATCATACTCCGTGATGGTGGTCACTCACTATTTATTTCTCCTCCTATTATTCATGCATGTATTTGACTTGGAGTAGCACCCCAACACTTTCCTTTTTTGATTAGGAGAGTACAAGAACAGGGGACACTTTGGAAATGACATGGTATAATTGTAATTTATTGACTGCTCCACCACTGTGGTCCCCCCAGAGTTATACACACTCTCTGATTGGGAGAAGACCACATACTACAATAGTATCTCTCCTAACCCTCCTGAGCTCCTCTACTGCTCAGATCTCCTCAAAAATCCCTTTCCCATCCCTGATGGCACACACCCTGAGCATCTCCCTTACAAAACCATCCATGGAGTTTTCAGCATGTCGCTCAATGCTGTCTGGGACACTGTTGCTCCTCAGATCTGTGAGTGCTTGAAATCTCTCAATATTCACTACTCTGCAATCACAGTTGCTCATTTTATCACCCATAACAAGGACAGTGGAGAGGACTCTCAAGGTCCCATTGTGATTCGGATTGCAACTCAACCTGACACCATCACTACCAAGGATGCACACAATGCCTCACTGGGTATTCTTGCTATCCTTAAGGAAAATGGAGTTGAAGGTGTTGTAGTTGAATGGTATGAGGGAGTCACAACATGGCTATGACATTAGATCTGCATCTTCTTGTTTCCCTTATATTAGTGCTTGACCATAGTTGGTCAGTGATCACATGAGCCACCGCAATTGACATCATTAGCGTCGTTTTCTCTCGAACGATATTCGTAATCATCCATACGTCTTGCACTATTATTTATTATCAGAGAAGGTACCTTTGTTAGAATCCGCGAGAGTCGGTCCAGTCGATGGTAAGAGACTTATATTCAGTGTAAATAAGATTTCCTTATTTGGTATGGGCTGTATAGTTATATTTCGTACACGTACGCTCTTTCCCTCCAGTCTCTTACCATCGACTGGAGGTCCGACTCTCGCGGATTCTAACAACCTTTCCAACAGAACACCTGATGTTGCAGTCACAGCTGTCATGGCCTGTCCGAGTCACCCATTCACCGGTCACCATTCGCTGGGTAGTTCGTCGAGTCTCGGAGCACCCAAGTGACATGATTCACAAACCTTACAGCCGGTATGTCCTTCGTGATACTGGCACTTATTATCACTCACAAAATTAACTATAGTTACTGACATTTCCGTGCCGGCTTAACGATTTTGTTCAAGGTATCATATTAACGCTACTAAGAAACCACAGCAAGAGTATCGAGCTACTTTAAAGGGAAGTTATTTTTCTTTGTCTCTCATTTGTATTTCGCAATGTTGATCATTTTGGGGCATCCCATGGCCATCTTGTACTAGTGCTTTGCACAAAGTAATTCATTCTTCGGCTTGTCGTTCCGGGAGGCTTTCCAGGCAGCGTAATATAGCGGTAGTCCGTCTACTAATCCTGGTTTCTTCTGCTGCCACCCTAAGAGGGACCGAGCAAGGTAGGGTCGAAGGAGGGTCGTTGTCGTGAACGCCTGTTCAAGTGCTATCCCATCAATCAAAATCAGCCTCACATCCCGTTAATGAAAATCGCTTCCGAACGCACCGTTCGTAGGTTCGATCCACCCGTGGGGTCCCTTGGCACCCGATACCTGAATCAACTTTTGGAGGAAATCCTCGACGGACTCGGACGTGTCGTTGCTCGCATCGATCGCCAATCCGCCCAGGATGGACGCGCGCTCGACTGCTCGGACATACACATCTGCGAGATCGTCCGCATGCACGAGCGCAAACCGTCCTCCGGGCTTGCCGTACCAGGCTACCACTAGCCGCTGCCTCGAATACAGAGTCCAATAAGGATGCGCTCTTGCCGTACAGCAACGACGGTCGGATGACGATCCCGTTGACGCGGTCGCTTTTGAGCACCGCTTCCTCTACCTGGGGACACCATGCGGCGATCGGGATGGGGTTGAGCGAGGTCGTGTCCGAGACGAACTCGTGCGGGCTCGGACCGCGCACCCAGGTGCCGGATGTGTATATAAACGAGACCTTGGGTGAACCAGCGGGCCTGGTGGATTGGGCGATTGTGGATACCGCCTCGAGGAGGGCGATGGATGTGGTGCGAAGATCGGTCGTGCCTCCCAGAGCCTCGATCACGACATCGATCGTGGGGACAAGATGCGCCCATGACTGTGAGTTAGTGGGCTCACCGACGATCGGGAAGACTGCAATTTGGTGAGCTGGTTTGTTCCCAGAAAGGAGAATAAAAACATACCCTCTTCTGCGGCCAATTGTTTTGCTTTTGTTTCGGACCTGGTGACACCGTAGACAATGTGTCCCGCCCTGCTCAAAGCCTGAGCAACAGGCAATCCGATGAACCCGGATGCTTTGAGCAACACATTAGCGTCTGACCTATCCTCATCGGATGATGCTCACCCAAATACGAGTACTTTCATCTCTCAGGATTTGCTATGGACATCACACATTATTATATGGCAGTGATACGTGCTTGGTAATGATGAGACGTCTGACTAACTACTTATCATCCATGAATTATACGCGCAATATTCCGATCACAAATCGCCATCTGATGATGATGATGGGCCCTGTAACAATAAACGTAATGGGTCAGAAAAAGATGGGCCTGGGAGTTCTTAAAAAATGAGGTCATGCCAGGACTCGAACCTGGGTTTTGGGAAGATAGAATCAGAATCCCAAGTGATAACCGCTACACTACAAGACCGTCTGTTTTACATATAGTCTACCTTGACGAGGCTTCGAAAGAGTACTTCAATCACCTACCATTCCAATGTCGATTATTGAATCCAAATCGATCCCACCTGAGGTTGCCGATCAAGTTTCGAAGACGGACGTCACACTACCGGTAGCATTATGTATATCGACCGATAACGCCTTTGAAGAGAGAATCCGACCTGTCGGGTTGGGTTAAGCGGTTAATAACCACTCGTAATTAGCGACAACTAGCGAAGCCCTACTGGCGGCGAATGGTAGTTTGTATTCATTACCATGCGGTTGATGCATTCTAGTGAGGTGATTCATCGGACCACAGTTTCGGTAAAGTAAAACAATCCCGCTAGCTTTTACCTGAAGTTTATCACCAGGATATCGTGCGCCATTGCACTCAGTGATCAGATCGTTTGTTATTGTTGGAACTTGGAATACGAATTGACGTACTCGGCTGACCTGGACCTGACCACGCCCTCGCCTAGCACGATGCCAAGTACTGAGTACTCTCTGTCCGTGTCGCTGACCGGACTGTCGTCCTCAACACCACCTTCGTCATGGCACCGAACAAGAAACCCGCGTCCACGGCCAAGCCAAGGATTGATCCTAAAGCACGTGATCACGACGCGTCGACGCCTCCACGCGTGTTCCTCGCCAGTTTCCCAGGGTTGACCAAACCTGCTTTACCGCGTCCACCATCACCCCGAACGTCCTCGGAAGCGACGAGGACGAGGACGGCTTCATTGACATCGACGACCGCCACTACCGTAGGAACGAAGCCGACCGGCACAAAGGCAAGAACAAGGCATAACAGCACCAGCGTTAAAACCAAAACGTTTTCCATGGATACGCCCTCCACGTCCAAGTTGGCCCGTCCAACGCCATTTACGCCCAAGCGACCGCTTTCTGTCGCATCCAATAGCGATCTTGCCACGCCATCCATCTTTGGCACCTCGAAGAAATATAAAGCAGCCCTCTCGACGGAGTCTCGTATTCGAGCCACCAAAGCACCGGCCCATTCGTCTCTTTCACCCATTACAGGAACGCCTACGAAATCGAACGATGGATCAAGGCCAAAGACACCTTCCACCCCGAGAGGAACGAGTCCCGCCCCTCCATTGTTCATGGGCCCTGGTGATATGTCCATGGATGTGAGCAGGGTCGATCCGGAAGAGGTACTTGTCGACTATCAGACACTTGAACCGGGGGACATCTCTGGAGACATCGACGAGAGCCAGTTGCCGATCCCCGAGTATGGGAAAGAAGACAAGGTTCTTGTATCTATCCGGTTCGTATTTGATGTGATCCTTTCTTGGTCCGCACCTTAGTTTGTTTTGCAGAATTCGTCCTACAGCCAGCCAGGATGCTTGGGATATATCCGCACCAAAAACCATCAAGCTTCTTTCTCAGCACGCAAAAACGGCACTTACCGCTTTACCAGAGTTTCATTTCGATGAAGTGCTCACAGGATCCGAGAACAAGCCAATATATAATGCTGTCGCAAAAAGTCATGTCTGTGCTGCGATGGAAGGTTACAACGCGGTCATCTTTGCGTACGGCCAAACAGCGAGTGGGAAGACGTTCACGCTCGTAAGTGCTTTTTAGAAGTAGTGTCACTCAGTACTCAGTCTGAGTGATAGTCTGGAAGCGAAGACCAACCAGGTATCATTCCCAGAGCGATGAAAGATGTGTTTTCTCACATCAGAAAAACACCAACGCGCGAATATCTCCTTCGTTGTTCTTACCTTGAGATTTACAACGAAACGATTTACGACTTGCTCTCACCACCCTCAGTGTCTGTGACACAACCTGTACAGATCGTCGGGCAAGGTGTCTTGGCACCTCTGCGAGAGGAGGTCGTCACAAGCCTAAAAGGTGTTCGTGAAGTGATGGAAAGAGGAGAACGACATCGCAGAACCGCGA
>JBBPUN010000113.1:0-23546 GCA_038094715.1 Heimioporus punctisporus | reverse complement strand
TGATATGTCATGTGATGTTCTAGATTCCTCTAGTCATGTATCCACTGATTAGTCAGTAGACAACTTCGTTAGACTAGGAATAAGAAAGTCTTAAGAGAAATGTAGTACGAAGTCTACATTCTCAACATCACGTACCATTAAGGATGACGACAACGTACAGGATCCCAGATACGACGTGTGACAGTGACGACCGATAATATAATGGGGTGTGACAGGACGTGATAGTCATAACCTAATTCATCATTTATCAAAGAACTGATGTTCATATCTTTGTTGAGAGGTCGTATTCCGGGGACGAGCGATGCAGAACGGAAGATTTTGTCCGCAATAGCGGACAAAGTAAAGCAAGACAAGTGATAACCACTGCATTATGTAAGCAGTACCGTAGCGAATGCTTCTATACCAGTAGTCTTTCCTTGGAATGTCAACTAGTGGCCCCGTCCTCGTAGTATTCACCCACCCACAGTAGTAACACGCTGGTCAGCATGTCGGCGTAGTAGGGTAGACACGGATATAGATGACCCGGCATCATCTGCCCTCCTCTTGTTCTCCTAACCATTCATTCTGGACCGCATCTGCGAACACGATAAAGGTACTGACATCATCAAACGCTGATGTGAAACCAAGTGCTGCATCCATCTCGTATCCATGCTGGTCCCCGATATCGCGTGCATACAGTTCGCGCAGGTTTAAAATGAACCGAGGTGCCAGAGTAATCGGCGGTATGTTTTCCATCGTCACGATCAAGATTCCCTTCCATCCATCTGTAGAGACGCTTCCGGTGAAGAGGAGAACTTGAATGAGTACAAATGTCAAGACGCTATAAGACATTAGTCCGCCCAATTGAAAGCAGAACGAGATAACACACAACAAAAAGTAAATTGCCCCCTCCCTCGTGAATAGGTTCACGTAATGATTGAGGTGGGTCTGCTTTGTTAGTTGTATTCGGTGTGCCTCTCTAAAAAACTGGATGACAGATAGAATGCACATAAGCGCATCCAATACAAGTAGTACACTGAATCCGAGTAGACGTGGGATGGAGGAAACCGACTTGGGGTACTGTGAGGCACAAAACGAAAAGTCCAACACCTGAACTCTCATCCCTGAGAGCAGGTCGTCAGATATCGTACATGACGCAATTCCACGCTTTCCCCTACCAATATCCCGAGCGTGAATGGAATACAGGATGGTGGCAACGAAAAAAACGGCAACCTCGGCGCTAAAGAGTGCAAGAAGAACTGCAAGGACTAGTTTTGATTGTTTGTATAGTGCCCACACGCGAAGAATCATGGACACTATATCTATCTCATCCGCACGGATTTCCCTGAAACGGGTGCTAGATGCTTACATTCCGCAGCACTAACAAAAAACAAAGAAACCCAAACGATTAAAATAGCAGTTATTTCGCCTTGACGGTCACTTTCATCAGAATCGACATTAAAGACTGTAAAATGGTACTTATAACTGTTGAAGGTGGGCCGGGGCATCGTAATCAATAGTACGAATCATTTCGGAGATGAAATTCTTACGTCTGATGAAAGAGGGGATGTTCTGAAGTAAAGTTGTAATCCGATGACAGAACCACTTACCTTTTCAGGACTAGGTAAAAAAGAACTGCCCCCTTTACCGTTCAATTTAAGCTCTACAGAATCAGTCTCAGGTCCTCGACCTACATAGCGCGGAGAGGTTAACAAATTCAGATCAGCGGAAAGCACATTGCACTGCACGAGCTTACATTAAATTACATAGGCCGGCGTAACGAACCTAGATGTGTAAAATAATTAGCATCGACTGCATCACCACGACTAGGATACATACGAAAATAAATAGCGAAGAAACAAAGGTCCAAGGCTTGTTCTGCGTCTGGATAAGTGATGATAACCGCCCAGAAACGTGATTTCCAACCCAAATATATGCCACCTGGGATCGTCAGTTGGAGATACGACGAGAGCAAACTCAAAACGTACTTCATCAGCGAAGGTAAGAGCTGACATGCAATTTTTCTTAACGTGGATGCGGACTAGAATAGCATAATATTACTCACTATAATCATACCCAACAGCAACGAGGACGGATACTGCTTAAAAAGATGAGATACTCGTCAACGAGAAGTGTTGCCAAACAAACATACGATGTGCACAGTCATTCCGCAGAATATTCGCAACCGCCACTTTTAGAGAGGAATTCATGAATAAGTGAAGACCGTCACGACCTATCAAAAGCAAGGGAGTTATCGACTATTAGAATGGCGCACTCGTGAGAAATTTGAAGCGATACAAGAAAACTGGTATCTGCCGATTACAAATACTACACTAGAAATCATTCACGAGTTCCGTACGTAGATGTCATAACATGACGTGATGACTCGAGATACGGGTTCGACCCCGCTCACATCAACGAGTTGACTGGACTGTCAGACTTCAAATAGAAACCAAATTCAACCTGCCTCCATCAAGCACTACCCTCTCCACGATCATCCCTATCTTCCATTTGAATGTCTTCAACTTGCCGTACAGACCTCTCCTCCTCGTCTGAGTCCGCAAATGCTATCGTGGTCGAATCCCCCGCCCAGCTAGACGATGATGACAAACCAAATGCCGTATCGATTCCGCTTCCCCGTCCAGGTGATGAAGTGGAGGCATACAGTTTCCTTAGGTTCAAAATAAATCGAGGGGCCAGCGTGAACGGCGGTACCCAAATCAATATTCCAAGTGGGATGATCTGCCATCCATTTAAAAGGTCGCCTATAACCTCATCAGTCAATATACCAAGTGCAGCGTTTGTCAGGATGCTATTTATATTGGCTTTTTGTCAGCGATAGGAAAGAAGGAATGAATGACGAACGCAAGGAAGTAGACGACAGCCTCCCGTACGAGAAGGCGCATATATTTGTTTGCGCGAAACTGCTTTGTTGCCTTGTACATTTGAAGCGACTCCTTGAGGAACCGAGCGACAGTAAGCAAGCACATCAGGACACCGAGGGTGATCTGGACGCTGTTTACGAGAATATTTGAAGTAGCAGAACCACCCTGAGCACTGCAAAGCGAAAATCCAAGTAGTTGTGATGTAGACACTGTAGGAATAATATATATAGCGTATTTGTAAGGAAGCAAAAGGTCCGCATACCTCCGTTCCCCACATTTTGTTGCGTATAAATGACGCTGGCGACTGTGAATACAATAGCTTCGAATGCGCACAGCGCGAGAAGCACCCCAAGAATGATCTTCGATCGATTGTATAATGCCCACACGCGGAGAATCATTGCCACTGGGCTGGATCTCAGCTATATACTCGAAAGAAAAAGAAATCTTACACTCCGCGACACAAAAGAAAATCACACCGGTCCATTTGCCGATGATGGCGATTATTTCACCTTTGAGCCAACCCTGAATAGATGTCGGAAACACGGAAGTACCATACTCACAACTGTTGAATGATGTTCAATTTGTAAAAAAAACGTCGAGAGAAGGGAAGAAACGTACGCCTATAAACAAATACGTTTAGTATACCTGCCGATCATCAAAGCTACATATCACCTTAGCAGGACCAGGGAGTAAGGAACTTCCGACTTTCAACAATATTGATTAAACCAGGAAGAACGCATTTTGAACCTTTTTTACATACAAAAGGAGGAAACTCTAGGGAACAAAAAGATTAGTCGATCGCTAGTTCGACGGTAACAAACGTACATGACCGAATACAACCCACAGTAACGGGTCTGAAGAGTCAAGACCATGTATCATATCAGAGCGTTACGAAGACCGAGGGGCACATACGGCAACGAATAGCATAGAAACCGACGTCCAGGGTTGTTTCTGGTGTTGGGAGTATCAGCAGGGGTATACAAGTCAAAGAAGCGTACTTCACCCAAATATATTCTATCTACAATGAAGCGTGTGCGAATGAAGTCCTTTTCTAAATACGTTGACTTACCTCGCTCGGGAATGTGAGGACTGATGATGTTAACGTTGGTCCGAAGATCCCTTATCAACTACCACTTACTATAATCATATCCAACAGCAGTGACGACCACAACTAAAAATAAAAACGAAGTCAACGAACGGAATTGTTCCCATTAAAGAAAAGAACATACGAGTTGCATAGTTATTGATCCAAATGAGTTCGACCAGTTGAGTAGTACTAGAGGCCATAGAAGTGGAGAAACAAGTGTACACCAGATCGAAAGCTGTAAACCCGTCAGACTTTTAGGCAAGGTGGCATTTCAGCGGATTCAGAAGCGGCAGGGCGGGCCGCATGACCGCCGTTCAAGTGGCGGAGATCACTCCGCAGTCACTCTTACAGGACATTTCAATTTGCATTCAGAACGGCTCTGGTTAGTATTACATAAGTAGGTTTAAACCATATAAAGGTCTAATCCTTACTTCACGTCCTGTAATGGATCAGAAGAACTGTCAAACTAGGCGCAAAGTTCGACATAGCATGTTACAATGACATGAACCATGAGGCTGGACAACCTAAATGATCATTGGGGTAGAGAATTTGAAAGATGCCAAGACACTGTGCTTCCGATTGCAGCTGGCAGGTGCCCACTAGCATAATAGAATTGGGCCGACGTCATCACGCAAGCATGGGTACCAGTCAATAGCGGATCGAGAATGCGAGCGTCCTCCTGTCAATGTCAGATGACAGAACAAAATGAGATACGCAACGAAGACCATCGTCTAGTCCTACCCATCGATTATATACATATCATTTTACGTGAACTGTCGATGAATATGTCCAACATCTGATATCCAACCTCAGGGGGGGCTAGTCCTCATTGTCTGAGTCACTGGAAGAGCCCATAATCAGAAACACGATCTAAGGCCAGTCAACAGCAAGTGACACCCCCCGATGCTCGTTGATAGAGTCATACATTAAATGACTCGTATCGCGCTTGTCAGTAAAGACGAATGACACGATAATTTCACGAGTGGTATCTACACTCTGACTCGAGGTTTCCAAATCAAAAAGGAACCAAAGGTTTTAGGAGGGCGAGATAGCCACTAATTCGCAACATGCGTCAGACGTTTCGAGGACATGTAAACAACTACGCACCATTGAATTCAAAAGCAACTTGCAATTTCTTGCGCTCTTGCCTGTACGTTGAGCATGGATGGATATCTGTGGCGTAACCTATCATCCAGAACACCCTAATAAAAAATATGAAGCTAGCGAAGATGGTGCGGTAGCCAGTACAAGCAGAACGCCCTCCAGTCCGGGGCCTCTGGGGCTTTCTGGGTGGACATGAGCGGCAGAGTAGGAGGCAAGCGCCGTGTGCACACGTGCTCACGTTTGTGCTTTTCCACGCCACAATGAATGACCGGTGACCACGGTTCCGAATAGGATGCGCAGGCCCTTTAGCTGCGCTAGCCTCACTTTGGAAAGTTTCGTTTTATTGCTCCGCCCTAGGTCCTTTCGTTGTTGGCATGACCACGGTTTCAATTAGTACATCATGTGTCTGCCGGCCTCGCTCATGTGACAATGTGTGACTAGCATTTCCAGGCTCCACGTCGGTACAAACCTTATACAACTTGAATACTAGTCTCGACCGTCTGCGGGCAGTTTTTTCATTGATAACAGAAAACCGACGAGTACATACAGTACAGTACGGTGACGTTGCTCCCTAACAATTAGGACCACAGCGACCATAAACATGTATCGATCTGGAAAATGAAATTTGAAGCACGACGAACACGGAAGCGCACGATATAAAGTACCTGACAGCATGAGCCTCGTCAGGCACCAACACCGTCTCTACAAATGCTGTCCAAGTCTTCCATCTCGATCACTTCGCTTTGCGCTTCCTCTTCCCCCGATTCGTTGCTGTGCGACGCATTCATGAACGTGACGCTCGCAAAGCCTGTACCAGTTAACGATGATAGACCGAACGCGGTGTCCATGATCTGGCTACCAGATCCGCCTTGCACGTCGCGCGCATACAGTTTCCGCAAGTTGAGGATAAATCGTGGAACTTGTGTGTAAGGAAGGATCGTCTCGATCAACCCAAGTGGTATGACACGCCATCCATTCGTCGTAATAATTCCTGTGTAAACCAATATTCCGAGGAGTGCGAATGCAAAGATACTGTTCATATTCACCCATCATCAGACTGGCTATGCAGGACAGGTATAAAGGAACCAAGGCAATGACATACGCAATAAAATAAGTCAGGCCTTCCCGCATGAGAAGGACCATGTAACGATTTGGGTGAAAGTGTTGCGTCGCATTATATATTTGCTTTGACTCCCGGACGAGTTGGATAGCGAAAAGTAGACACATCAACGCTCCGAGAGCGACCATGCTACCGTCCACGAGCAAATTCAACAGTAGGGGAGTGGTTTGCTCTTCGCAAAATGAATAATCAAGGATTTGAGCAGTTGTCGCTATTCCGACCGGAGACGTCTGCGTTAGCTATCATAAATATGCAACGGAAAGAACTTTTCGTACCTATTACCCCTTTTTGTATGGTGAAGCGAATACAGATGATCAGAAATATGACAGCTTCGAATGCGTATAAGGTGAGGAGAGCGCAGAGCATGAGTCGAGAACGACTGTACAATGCCCACACACGGAGGATCATCGCGACTGTACAATATCCTGTTAGTCACGCCAGTCCACATCACTACGGAAGTTTCATTGCTTACGCTCTGCACAGTCCATAAAGGCCATCTGGACCCAGTTACCACCGATTGCCACTATTTCGCCTTCAAATCGCACTTGAGGAATGGGGCTATCTGAGAGGTTTACGCGTTCACTCACAACTATTTAATCAAGATGAAGTACGTAGAAATCATAAAAAATTAAAACACAATACGCACGCCTGTCACCAATAACTTTCAGATGTTTTCCGAACACGATAAATAAGATATTACCTTCGCAGGGCCAGAAAAAAACGAACTCCCCACTTTAGTCACGTCAACAGAAATTCAATCTCGTAAATTATGGACATACTCAGGGCGTAAGCTCTTTTGAATTAAACACTTTAGTTGTTAAACATTCCACCAAGCAAAACGTACGTGACTGTGCACAATCCAAAGTAACGGGTCTAGATAGGCTCATGGGATTCAGTTTCGGTAAAATGTCATGTAGACGCAAGGTACGGACAAGAACAAATAACGTTGATATCCGTGTCCATGGTTTGTTCTGAAGCTGAATCAGAATATGTAACGAGTGCGAGGAAAAGTACCAACTGACCCAGATATAGTTTATCTGCAGTATCTGTCAGTTATTATTACAGAAGTGTTCGTGGTGCATACCTCGTCTGAAAGTGTAAGGACTGACAGCATCAATGCAATACGTGCGGGTGCATAGGATATTTACTTACTGTAATCATAACCCACTGTAGTGAGGGCCACAACTGGAATGAAGCAATGTCAGTGACGGAACGCTCAAACGCCGACGAGCGCACGAGTTGCATAATCATTAAGTTGAATGCTTTCAACGATTTCCCGTAGTGAGGAGACCATTGATTTGGTAAACGAAACGAACGTGCAGTGAATTCTAAGAGGGAAGGAGGAGTGATATCCCACAGACGATTTAAAACAATATAGGGATCCCCCACGAGAATAATAAACATGAAACGCACCAGAGACATTATTGCGATATTATTTTACCCATTGACGTGAAGGCAGTCTGACAGGCAAGCAGGTACCAAGAATATGAGAACCAAATTCAGTTTCCACCTCGGGTTTTATGTGAGAACGGCTGCAGTAGTAGTGGCCCCCAATATAGACGGAACGTCATGCATCATTTTGCGTACCGTGCAGATGCAGCTCTGCCACGAATCCATAATGTTATAGGTCTTATAGCCTTGTGAAAATCAATGAACACAATAAAGGGTCCACCGGACGGCCTGCCAGTCGGAAAAATCACAAGGTGATCCCTCCAATCGCTTAAAAGATTCAGATTGAAACCTGAGGTATAGTCTCAGGTGGCCCAATAGTTTTGAGTATCCTAATAGTTTTGGAAGCCAGTTGAGGTGAAACCGTGCTGGTCACAAGCGCGTGCTTGCCGACAAGTTGGAGCATATCATGTAAAATGTTTTAGCACATATGGGGTTCAAACGTTCAAGCTTTCAAGGCTTCCCTCTTTTTTTTTTTTCTTTTTCCATTCTTCTTCTTTGGCTGCTATTTTTTGTCTGGTCACATATTTATAGTAGGTCGATGCTACTACAGACCATTAATATTACAGTTGTTGACGAAACTAATGGTATTGTGATAATTCTAAGCATCGGTCAATGATGCTCACTGGCAGGTGAATGTCGATTTGGAAGTCCTGGATAGCGGCCTTCTTTTTCCCGAGCTCCTGGTTGGTTCTCGTGGCCGTGGAGCGTCGTTCGGTTCCGATTGGGCTTCCGTACGCTGCTGCTCCCGTCGTTGATTGCGGGTGGGGTTATTTTCCCATGCCAGGTGTCCTTCAGACGTTGCGTGGCTTGCTCCTCACTCTTGCCAAAGGCCGCCGTCAGGGCCTCGCACAGTGAGCTTGCCTCATGGCCTGTGTAGTCTGGTGCTCCATGTCCGGCCTTTCGCGGCGGATCCAGGGAGTGCCAACGAAATGAGCGGAAGATCGTCGGAGAGATGAATTTATGTGCTGCCAATGTGAGAAGAAGCTCGCGAATGAACTGATGCAAGGAGTGCATTGGAGAGAAACGCAGTGGGAGCTAATTTTGTGGCTGTCCTCGCGCCTAGCTCAGAACTTGGCAACTTCTGAGCATGGCCGATCGCAAGCTTCAACGCCTTCAACGAATTGCCTAACCATTTGCTACGTGCTGATTGCGAGTTCGGTTCCGTGTACTGAAGTAACGTCCCTTTTATTGCAGCTCCGTACTTTTCGCATGTGTCACATGATATGCATTGGATAGTGGTTCACGCACGTTCGTCGTCTTCCGCTTGTTGTGCTCGCGATGACTCATATTTCCTGGATAGCTCTCCTATTTTCCACCATACACCCTCATGTTTCCCCGTCTTCCTTCTCTCCTGGTTTCTACGGCGAAATTTTCGACGCTGTGGTTCATTGCTGATGCCCAACTTCGCCAAAGGACTCTACTTACGTATTCTACTATTTAGATTCTTGATGCCTCAACCGTGCGTGTGCCATCGTCTAAGATGGATCATTTTAACCCGCGTCTTACATTAATCTGATTCGATTTCAATTAGGTTTATCAGTTTCGAGTTGATTCGTTTTCGCCTTTTGCATCATCCTCACTTGTTGAAGCCTGAGGCCTGTTCACTATTTTCGTTGTCAACCCTCTATATTTCGACGTTTTCATACTAACACACTGTCGAAGATGGCTACATTTAAAGTCTATAGTGTTGGAGATACAGCCGTACGTAGCATTACTTAATCATTTCCTTATTTAGATGTCACGGACGGGGTACTTATCTTTTCTCGCTCTGTCTTTCCTCCAGTCTCGTACATTCGACTGGAGGTAAGCATCATAACTACCTATACAATAGTCTAGATACTGACTGTACCTAGAGCTTAATAGCTCGTTTAGGTCCAACCTTCGCCCGTTCCCAACATATAGCTCATACTGCGGTTTCAGATACAAATCGCAAATCAAGTTACTGGTCTCGTTCGATGGTTTTCGACTAGTTTTCATAGAATTAGATATCATCAGGTAATGTCGTTAAATTACATAGTCAGCTTATTCTACTAATAAATCAATTCAAATGTTGTCAAAGACATCGAAAATTTGCGCTGCGATCGAGATACGTGCAATTTAAAGGTAAGAATGGAAGACGACTTTGGGCGAATGTAATCGTCTGCCAGGTTCTCCTTTTAATTCTCCGTCGCACGTCCCCAGGCACATCACCAATCGCCTCCGACCTGACATTCGCTATCACACCTTGCCCCATCCTAACGTGTCGCATTCTAGAAGGCAGTCACGTTTACTTCTTTAATGGCGTCGAGCTGTTTGTTACTTTGGTTTTAGGGTGTTCATGCGAACTGACATTACGAAGTGGCGAGTTTGTGTGCTATGAGTAGTAGCAATACGCCTTTCGAATACTCACGCCACGAGGAGGATACCGGCTGTTGTATATTTACTAGCGGGTATGAGAATAATTTATGATCCAAGTTTCGGGAGCTCTGAGATGCAACAAACAAATGACCACTTGCAACAGCCGGTAATCGCCGAATGGTTACTAGGTTCTGGTATTAAAGGTGGGTGTAAACGTGCACTTCCACGACTAAATCCTCTTTAGAATCACTTTAGGATGCAAGCCACGTTTGCGACACTCATTGTGATTGGACTAGCTTCATTGGTCTTGGCAGCACCTCAGTCTTCACAGAGAAATAACACTACCTCAATTCCGCTTATTAAACGCTACGATCACTTGAACGCTGACAAGAGCGTTAATCATGATGTACTCAATTCACACATTGCGTCAATCGAGACGTACGTCGTATCCACTCTTTATCTGTAGCATTTAAGTTACACTAAAGAAATTTTCAGTAAAATCGCTCGTGGTTTTGATAATCACGAAAAAAACACCGGGGTGCGATCCCCCTACGCCGCCCAAAAGTTTGATCGACGTGGGGAGGCAATTCCTCTGATCCAATCCCCTAACAATCCCTGGTATGGTGTCCTTCGGTTCGGATACCTTGGTCACAGAACCCGGACTTTCCTTGGTAAGTACCTGCTGTACACCTGAAATTGATTCCGACGTTTCTCTCAGTTGCTTTTGATACGGCATCTGGGTGCGTATTCAAACTGAGGCCCTTCGTTTTTTGAATCAGTGGTACAACATCAGTGATCTCTTTATACCTTCAAAATTCTGTGATTCAAGCTGTGATGGTCACACTCGTTGGGACCCCTATCGCTCTAAAACAACTGTCGACCTAAATAAACCGTGTCGAATTCTGTATTCAGATGGAGCGGGTGTGTATGGCACCTTATACAGAGATATAGTTTCCCTTGACATACACGGCCTCTCTGTGCGTTTTGCGCGACGTGCAAGAGTCGTGTGCTGACAGCAATATAGGCAACTGATCAGACTTTTTGCTCGGCGGTGAAATATCCCCCTGCCTTCCAAGCACAAAAGTTCGAGGCAGATGGCATAGTCGGAATGGGATTCCAGTCCATCTCTGCTTATGGTGCTACTCCTCTTTATCAAAATCTCTTCGATCAAGGAGAGTTTACTGTTCCGGTGTTTTCCTTTAAACTTTCAGAAAGTGGCGAGCTGTATCTTGGCGGAGTAAACGCTGCGCTATACACTGGATCATTCACTTTTGTCTCTGTAATACAAAAAGTAGGTCGTTGCGATTGGTATGGAGATCTGCTCACACAAACAATTAGAACTTCTGGCTCGTTGAAATGGATAATGTCATCACCGATAATCGGTTGATCGCCGAAGGTGTTCCCGCCATCATCGACACCGGTTCCATCATAATCGCCGCTCCGACTCCTCAGGTATCCGCACTGCAGGAGGCACTCCTCGGTGTTCCAATCGAAAATGGTATATTTGCCTGTGAGTCTTGGGCTGTTTTGTGTCACGTCTTGAGTCGACATTCTGCAGTCCCGTGCACCTCGTCCGTGCCGGTCGTTTTCAGTTTTGGAGGCTCAGGTTTCGCAATACCTGCTTATTCCCTCAGCCTTGGACAAGTTTCCCCTGGTTCGTCTCATTGCATCAGCGCAGTTATAGCCAGGGATCTGATCCCCGGTGGGTTGTTTCTGACGGCTTGTCCGTGCTGGTCATCCAACACTATTCTCTCTAGGACAAAATATTTGGGTAATCGGTGAACCCTTTCTCAAAAACGTATACACCACGTTCGAATTTCCTGCGGACAACCCAAGAGTTGGCTTTGCACAACTAAGCGTATAGATGCGATCACGGAAACGGGTAACATGAAACGTAGCGGCGACGAGCTGTACCTCATCGCGTGATATGTCATCGGATCTGACTTGATACACAGGCAAAACGAGCGTATCACATGTATTTACTTGCATCGCCGGAGGCACTCGAAGGTCGAAACGAGGAATCGCGAGATTCCATGGATGACAATAACTCGCTGCACAAAAACCGTCAGGATAATCCCCTACAGATACCATTAAAAAAGTTGCAGGCTAGAAAGGGAGAGCTCAGGGCCGTGCTATTATCTATAAATTGTATAAACAAAAACCCCAAGCCGAACGCGGACAGCATTTTGCAACCAGCTGTAAACAAGGTAATAAATTTTGTATATCAAATCTGTCAAAGATGGTGCACTGCGGGAGAATGTCGTTTTGGAAGACTGGGATGGATATCGGGTTCCCGCAGTTCTGTAACGTTGTCCGGTTCTGGTTGAGTTTCCGCACGCTGTTGCTCCCGCCGCATTTCCCGTCGCTGATTTGCAGGAGCGGGGTTGTTCCGATGTGAGGTGTCCTCTAAATGTTGCATGGCTTGCTTTTGTCTCCACCAGAGGCTGCCATCGCTGATCAGGTTCTCGCGCAGAGGCTGGGCATGCCTCGTTCTGCGTAGTCTAGTGCTCTACCTCCGGAATCTTGCGATAGATCTAGGGAGCGCTGATAAGATAAGCGGAAGACTGTCGCAGGAGAGCGAGAGAGGAGTGTGAAAGCTCCCGGCCAGACCTGCCTAAATGAGGAATAGTGATGTATCGGTCCGGTTCTGAACTCCGGTTCGAACCGGACTTTCGTCAGCCCGAAGTTGATTCAGTCTAAGGAACTGAACCAACGTTCGCATCCGCGTTTGTGAACATCTATGAATCTGAGCGCGTTTAGAACCGTTTCAGTGCTTGTCGTAAGGAAGGTTTCAGACCTCACGCTGACGAACCAGTCAGTACCATGGAGATGCTGGCTATGCTACAACTAGCTTTATGGCGTGTCCCTCGACCAGAATAAATACTGCATCGTCAGTTACGTGGCCCAGTATCACACCGAGTAAATGACCAGTCATTGTCATACAAATGACTATGACTTACCATGGGTGCAATTTGAGGTAACATATGTTTGCTTAAACCAACTATGTCAACCCATGCGACATGTTTCCAAATGCACCAACGTCATCCAGGACAAAATTGTCGTCCGTGATCAGGGTCTGAAACTGTTGCAATCCGTTCCTGGAAGACAAAGATTCATGGTTGGACAAATGAAAATGACAAAGCGGGTGAGGTGATTGTTTCTAAAGGGAGATGTGTAGGTGTGTCGGCGCAAGGCACCTGCATTGGCATTGCCACTTGCCTGTTGTCAGTGCGTTTGACGATGTAGTGCAACCGCACGCGCACCGTCGCCATCGTCGTCTGCCGACTTATTTGTTGTCACGTCTTGGACGTAGACACATCTCCAAACTCGACGCGTCGTGGGTGCAGTTGCACGCATATTGGCATCGGCATCCTTGCGGTGTCGGTGGTGAAAGGCCGACGTCGACCCCGCTATGCTGGTGTCTTAGTTGCAAAAGTCGGGACCCGATATCCCACCCTCGACGCGGCCGTCCGACGTGTCGCTGCTCTTATCACTGTAGCATTGTTGTAGCATTGTGGGGGCGATGTAAAGATGGGCGGGGCAGTGGCGAGAGTCTGGCAAAAGAGTGGACGGGATGGCGATGCAGGAGCGCGCGTGTCGGGTGCTCGTCAACCGGGGCGAGACATGTTGTTGCGTTGTTGTTATGGCATGATGAAAGACAAGGACAAGGGGTCGTCACTATCATATCCATTTATGGTGATTTTTTCACAGTGTTCCAAAGTACATACACAGCCACAATTGTCTCGACATCTCTGCGAGTGGTTGACATTGTTCATCGCTTCACTATCAACCCTCGACGCGCTCGCGTTTAAAATGACAACACAGATATACAGGGAGTATAAATGTCCTCCCACGTCAACGCCCAGTGCTCGTCGCACTAAAAATCACTTCTCTCATCTTTTCGCCCGCACTCGACCCGTGACTTCTGCACAGCAGACCCCTGTACTCTTCAAGCCGGCTATGTCGATCACGTGCCTGGCCTTTATTCCCAACGCGCTTCTACCCCGGAAGTTTGCTCGTCACTGGAGCCACGTATGCTTCGCATGACGCTGGGGGACACGAACATGCATCAGGTATCATACCGATGCTCAAATCGAAGGCTGGAAAAAGGTAAGTATGTCGATCATATTACCGGGGGCATGGACTGGGGCCTACCCCTTTAGGTCAAGCCGTCAACATTAGCCCGTCTGTGGGGTCACGGTGCTGCGATCCCCTTCTGATGCCGAGGCGGACCGTTTAAGTCACCATGCAAACTGTCCGAGTCTCGGTCACCCGACTCGTCTAGGAGGTGGCGGGTTCGTGTGCTTTGAGGGAGCATCAATTAATACGCCTTTTGGATACCAGCTGACTAGCGGGTCTCTGATGCAAGTTTCGGGAGTTTACGCAACGAACAGATGTCCACCTGTAGTAGCCGGTAATCGCCGAGCGGTTACTGGGTTCTGGTATTAAAGGTGGGTGTGAACGTGCCCTTCCACAATTAAACCCTCTGTGGAATCACTTTGGGATGTACATGTTTGCGACACTTACTGCGATTGGATTGGCTCCATTGGTCTTGGCAGCACCTCAGTCTTCACAGAGAAGTAATACTACCTCAATTCCGCTTATTAAACGCTACGATCATTTGAACGCTGACAAGAGCATTAATTATGGTGTACTCGATTCACACATTACGTCAATCGAGACGTACGTCGTACTCGCTCCTTGTCTATAGCATTTTACACTAAAGGATTTTTCAGTAAAATCGTTCATGGTTTTGATAATTACGAGAAGAACACTGGGGTGCGATCCCACCACGTCGCCCGTAAGCTTGATCGACGCCGGGAGGCTATTCCGCTGCTCCAATCCCCTAATAATCCCTGGTATGGTATCGTCCGGTTCGGAAATCTTGTCCCTAGTCATAGATCCCAAAGCTTTCTTCGTGAGCACCTGCTGTATTTCTGAGATTGATTCTGATGCTTCTTTCAGTTGCTTTTGATACGGCATCTGGGTGCGTATTCGATCTGAGAGCAACTTCAATTTGTAAATCGGCTATACAACGTCAGCGATCTCTTTATCCCTTCAACTGCTTGTGACTCAAGTTGTGACGGCCACACTCGTTGGGACTCCGATCGCTCTAGAACAACGGTCGACCTGAATAAACGGTGTCAAATTCTGTACTCAGATGGGACTGGTGTATATGGCATCTTGTACACCGATATAGTCTCCCTTGATTCGCAGGGCCTCTCTGTACGTTCTGTATGACGTGCAAGAATTATGTGCTGACAGCCATTTAGGCAGCTGATCAAACTTTTTGTTCGGCAGTAAGATATCCCCCGACCTTCCAAGCACAAAAGTTCGAGGCTGATGGCATAATTGGAATGGGATTTCAGTCCATCTCTTCTTATGATGCTACCCCTATTTATCAAAATCTCTTTGATCAAGGGGAGTTTACTATCCCGGCATTTTCCTTTAAACTTGCCGAATACGGCGAGCTGTATCTTGGTGGTTCAAACGGTGCGCTGTACACTGGATTTTTTACCTTTGTCTCTGTAATGCAAAAAGTAGGTTATCGCGAATGCCATGGAGGTCTACTCACATAAACGATTAGAATTTCTGGCTTGTTAAAATGGATAATGTCATCGCCAATAATCGGTTGATTGCGGGAGGTGTTCCCGCCATCATCGACACTGGTTCTATCGTAATCGCCGCTCCGACTTCGCACGTGTCCGCGCTGCAGGATGCACTCTTCGGTATTCCAACCGGTGAAAATGGTATATATATCTGTGAGTCTTGAGCCATCTTGTATCTAGGCTTGAATCGACATTCCGTAGTTCCGTGCACCACGTCCGTGCCGGTCGTTTTCAGTTTTGGAGGCTCAGGTTTCGCAATACCTGCCTATTCCCTCAGCCTTGGACAAGTGTCCCCCGGTTCGTCTCATTGCATCAGCGCAGTCATAGCCAGGGATCTGATCCCCGGTGGGTTGTCCCCGACGGCTCGTCCGCGCTGGTCATCCAACGCTGTTCTCTCTAGGACAAAATATTTGGGTCATAGGTGAACCCTTTCTCAAAAACGTATACACCACGTTCGAATTTCCCGCGGACAACCCAAGAGTTGGCTTTGCACAGCTTCGTGTATAGATGTGGTCACGCCGACCGCGTGATGTATCATTGAATCTGACTCGACACGCGCGGGCAAGACGAGCGTCGCAGTGTATTTACTTTCATCGCCGGAGGCACTCGAAAGTCGAAACGAGGGATTACGAGAGTGCGTGGATGACAGTAGGTCGCCTTACAAAATCCGTCAGGATAGTCCCGTGCCTTGACCTATGTGTTTTGCGAGTACATTCGGAGGGACTCCTAATATGTTTCAGAGATGACAGTGCACGATTGTCGATAATCACGCGTTCTGCAGTAGTCTTGTCAGCTTGCATCACGTGGTCTAAGTATGACTGAACACTTGTGAAGATACATGCACGAGATCCGAATCATTAGTAGAATCGATGATCGGACTGAGGTGACATCATCATCATGCATTGCTAACGTCCACACGACGTTCCCCTTCTTCTGTATCGACTTGGTCCAGCACCTCGTTTTGCACGGAACCGGCGAACATGATCACGCTCACATCCGCACCATCGCCGAATGCAGTCGACGAACCAAACGCCGAGTCGATCTCGTTTCTACGTCTTCCTCGCTGATCCCGCGCGTACAGTTGCCGCAAGTTCAAAATGAACCGAGCGATCAGCGTGTACGGGGGTATGTTCGCCACGATCCCAATGACCAATATTCGCCATCCGTCTGTGGAAACGCTTCCCGTGTTCACCAACATGCTGATGAGCGCGTACGAGAGGATGCTGTTGGGGACAGTCATCAACATTACTATGTACGACCGAAGGAGGACGCACACGAAGAAATAGGCTATCCCTTCTCTTACGAAGAGCGTCAGGTACTGGTTCAAGAGCAACCTTTTCGTCGCCTTGTACACCTTAAAAGACTCCACGATGATCCGGATAATGTAGAGGAGGCACATCAGCGCACCAAGAGCGATCTGGGCACCGTCCGCAATCTCACTCGGAGTGGCAACGACGTTTTCTTCCACACATAGAGAGAAATCGAGTATCTGTGCTACAGTTTCTACGATCGAATTTACTTTCAGCCTGTACGATGTGAGAGCCGAGACCGAATCGCATACCTGTGGCGATATGCTTGGTCGTGAAGAGAATACAAGGGACTAAAAATGCGACGGATTCGATGGCGTACAACGTGAGCAAACTTCCGAGGATGTACTTTGATTGCTTGTATAAAGCCCACAAACGGAGGATCATGACCACTGCCCTATCCGTGAGATTTATGTGGCTGGAGATGCACAAGGGGACTCACGTTCTACGGTACACATGAAAATCATCTGCAACCAAGCTCCGAAAATGAAAGTGATTTCGCCTTTGAAATGCCCCTCAATGGAGAAATGTTAAAAAACATCAAAGAAATGTACTTACATCTGTTGAATCACAAAAAAATACTTCAAGATCATATTGATCGGCCCGAATCAAACGACGATCACGTACGTCTATTGTCAGTTATAATAAAAGTTGTCAACGATATATTTGATCTCACCTTTGTGGGCCCAGGAAGGAACGAACTTCCCCCTTTAATCACGTCAGGTGAGCTGTGCAGGTCTGCAAAGGGAAATATCATGTTAAAAACGCACAGAGTGAATTGTTTCTAACGGAAATGGTAGTTAGTTTAGCTCACATCCACCAAAGTAATCATTTGAGTACATTACTAAACACAGACCGAAATAACGTGCCTGAAATGAAGTCGTTATTGCATGTTTGTGGAAAGGACGAATGATAATACACACCACAAAGAACATCGTGGACACCCGAGTCCAAGGTTTGCTCTGAGGCGGAATTAGGTTATGCAGTCTAAGACAAACCTTTGCTAACCCAGATATATTCTATCTGAAAATATCTCAGTATGATTTCGATGAACGATCACCAGGAACGGACCTCGTCTGAGAATGTGAGTACTAATAAGACGAAAAAAGATTCAACAATTTAAATTTAAAGATACGATTGACACTTACAGTAATCATACCCGACCGCAGTAAGAATGACGACTGAGAAGCGTATCATTGGTAAAGTCTCGAACCCGATGTAATTCAACGTACGAGTCGTATAGTTGTTAAGTTGAATGCTTTCCACAACTTGCTGAAGAGCGGAAGCCATGAACGATGAGGCCGACAGGCAAAAGAGTGTGTCGTACTATGAGCTACCAACTTGAGGCGACAGGATGTTTTATGGACACACGGGAAGTTCTCACAACTTCTCAGAGAGACCGCAAAGGCCGAGGGTGAATAAGCTTGCAGAGATCGTGCTGTGAAGGTTTCGGAAATTAGCCACATAATGCGATCAATTTGAACATTGCCCTGATCGCTCCAAGCCTCCGTCACGACATGGCGATGCGGCACCGGCGCCGAGAACTCACCATGGAGCATGTGCAAGCGATGCACATAGTAATTCCGCCTTTACTCCTCGCTCAGCACAGTTAGAGTCTTGTTTGAAGCGTGCTTGTTTGTGCAACCAAGTAACCCGCAAATGTCCGCAAGGACGACTAAATGACCTCCGGTTGAATTACATTGGTTCCACTTTTTCTCACCCGGCTGAGTTCCGAGATGCTGTGATTTTTGAGTTTGGAGACCATCACGCAGAACACAGCAGCTACTATATACGCGGAGCGATAAGGAAGATCCTCGAAAGCTGCTTGATATGGAAAGGTTGGATACACTCATAGTTGGTCATGAGCAGAAGGTCAACTCCTCGTAGCGTTCCGAAACAGCACTCAGCGCCAACTCGAATCCCTCAATATCTAGCACATCTCTCATTGACATTACTCGATCGAGATCTGTCACAGTGGGATAAAAATTACCCAACAACCACATTAAGACCCTTTCTGATCGGCAGACACCGTTACCATGCTCTTTTGACAGGCTGCGTGCTGGCACTGGACTGCTTGTGTGTACCTGTCGACTTGCTTTTTGCGGTTCTTGTCTTGATCTCAATTTCTGACGTTGACTATAACTCCTTTCTGTCATCAACGCAGTTAGTAGCTTGTATATGATCAATATCTTTCGATGTTTCTGGTGGCTTCCTACGCACTGTTTCTGCGCAGAACTGGCGACAGTTTGTACACGTTGGATGGTTGCCATGTAGATATCAAGTATGAAACCTCAGCGTTGCAGCCACATGCTCCTATCTAACGTGTGCCTGACACATCATCTCGAGTGATAGGTTGATAACATCTCGAGGTACACGTACGTGATTGCTGTCCTATCGTCTGAGTTTTCGCACGCTGGACCCTTCAAACACACCAGTTCGTCCCACACAAGAACCAAGGCCAGACGAAAGCACGCGTGAATTTAATTTATATCCAAGAAACGTTTCAGAACAGGATATAAACCCTTGGGCTTCGACCGGTCTCTTCAGAGCATTATCTGGGGAAATTGAAGCAGACGGACGTGTAATATAGCCGCATCATGTGGACCTTTACTAACACTCGGGGTCACGATCTTGATACTTGAATTCATCCATTTTGCCAGACTGAGTATGAGAAAACCATATTAAAATCATCCAAAAACGAGCCCTCTTGTATCATTCAAAATGGTTAGCTCCACGATCTGCCCTGTCTTCAATGTGCATTTCTTCGATTCGCTCTTCCTCGAACTCCCCGTTCAACCGAGCGTCCGCAAACATCATGATGCTCGCAGCCCCACCGTGTCCAAACATGGATGATAGTCCGGACGGGGTATTGACCCGGTTCCCGTGGCCCCGAATATCACAGTCATAAAGCTTTCGCAAGTTCAAGATGAATCGCGGTACCAGCGTGTAGGGAGGCACGCCATCCAGTGCCGCAAATAGAAATACCCGCCAACCGCTCATTGAGATAGTCCCTGTGTTGACTAGCACGCCGATAAATGAATATGCAAGAATGCTGTTCGTGTCAGATCAACATTAGCCAAGCTGATGGAAGAAGTAACGAGTTGAAGGAAAGAGGACATACGCAAGAAAATAGACCATGCCTTCCCTCACAAGAAGAATCATATATCGGTTGAGATGAAACTGCTTCGTCGCTTCGTACCATTGACATGCCTCCCTAACGAATCGAATAGCATAGAATAGACACATCAGTGCACCGAGAGCGATCTGTGAGCCGTTTATAATTAAATTGGCGATAAACGGACTGTATTGCTGCACGCATATCGAAAGATCGAGCAGTTGTGCAACAATTGCTGGGTGATGATGTAAGTAATGCTGTATTCGTAAACATGATATGAAATTGTTCCACAGACCTACGTACTCATTGCGAGTGGTCATCATGATGCAACATATCAGCAATGAAATGAGTTCAACGGCGCAAAGCGCGAGGAGAACCCCAAGGATGAGCCATGATTGATTGTATATCGTCCAAACACGAAGTATCATTGCCACTGTATCTAGCAATCTGAGCGATCATAACCGACATGAAAATGAATTCTTACACTCCGCAGCACCAAGGAAAATCATTTGAGCCCAAAACTCGACGATAAAGGTGATTTCGCCTTTTGAGTGTCCATAAGCCGCACGTTTAATTTAAACAAAAGTATACCGATCTCACTTACAGCTGTATCATTACAATGAACAAGCCAAAAGTGAAACGAAAAAACACATACATCTACAACATGTTATGTTTCAGTACTTCAATCTTTATCTGTTGTGCATCACCTTTGTAGGACCAGGTAAAAAAGAACTCCCCCCTAGATCTAGGTCAACTCAGCAGATTGCATTGTTATTTTCAGACGTACAGAGGGCATTGATCCTTGCAAGGCACCAAGAGATGAGCTAAATGAGGCGAGAGTGATGATAGACACACGTGACTGAACAGAGCCCAAAATAACGAGTCTGGACATTTACAATAATTAGCACCACGGTGGAGCTGTAAAGAGATCAGACCACAAACCATAATAAATAATACGGAGACCCATGTCCATCGCTTGTTCTAGGACTATATCAGAGTATACCATAGGACCCGCAACGATCCTGACAAACCCAGATGTATTCCACCTACAGAGATGGTTAGTAAGAAGAGTAAAAACAAATAAACGGCATAAGAAACCTCATCTGAGGAAGTAAGGACTGGAAACACCAATTTTGGGGGACGAAAGAAGATATGATGGTGTATTACCCACTATAATCATATCCTACAGCTGTGAGGACCATAACTAACAGCATGGTCAATTAACGAAAAACGACGAGTAAATGGACTCACCAGATGCATAATCATTTTGTTGAAGGCCTTCGACAACCTGCTGTACTGAAGACATAACCCAATCTACAAATAAAATGGGAATAAGGTGGCACAGGTGACTTGGTGAACGTGTCTGAAGGCATCAGCGCTCTTATGCTAGCAGCCAATTCTGCTAACGATAATAAGTACATAATTGCGATCAGTGGCGCCGTCTAATGAGCCGCATCAACACCACGAATAATCGGACAGAAGTATGACGATATTGGCATAGCCACATGCAAGAAATGTCATGAATTTCCACCTGGTAGGATCTACAAATTGTATCGCAATTTGCGTGCAGCAGTAGTCGCAAGACAAAGAACATAAGACGTAGCGCAGCATAGGAGTGCTAGTGAGCACAGCGAGAGCGGAGAAAAACTTCGTTGCTTCAGCTAAGCCGCCAAGAAATTAACTCGGTTCGGCGTCGCTGTGGAGTGTGAAACATATCAAGAACACGGCACAATAATATCTCCATCAGTCTACAACCATTATTTCAACCAGCCGAGAAAAATACTCACGACAGATCAGGGTGAGCGACACACCGAAATCACATCTGCCAGAAGGGACGAAAAGAAGAGGGTTTGTTGAGCCAGAGTCGGTATCATTTCTTCAAACGAGCACGCAGTGAACGTGTCAGACCTTGAGCTTGATTCCTCGGTTTGCCGATGTGAACCGACTGCAAGACTTCCTGCAGTAATTGTCACGTTACCAAGCACAAAGCAGGAAAGATAGAAGTACCAGTTGATGTCAGTCAATTGATTAGAAATACAACTAGCGCACAAGTGCCCATCGGACTCCTCCAGCTACTCGGTCACGCTCGTTGAAATTTAGGTGGTCGCTCAAACTACAACAATACCACCGTGACACGAAACATGATCCAAATGAATATATAAAACCTCACCCAGCGATGTATTTCTAGGACGGTTCTCCTTCGGACTTCGTTTGAACGCCGTTGCCTTTAATCCATGCACCTTCCTTCTTGAGGTACGCCGCCAACTGCTGACTTGGCTGGGGGTGTACTCAATGGCTAGCCACACCTAAGAGAAATTATACGTGAGACCTAGAGAGAGTCAACATGAAGTCTGGACTCGCAATGCATGCGGGTTAAGGACTTTTCGCATCGGTATAATTCTCCCACGTATAGCTAATCACGTGTCACAAATGTAAACATCCCATGCATCATTATTCCTACTCGCTACGAGTTCATCAATGCATGTCCGAGGCACTCCTCAAGGCCTCAATCATCAATGCCGCTTTCGGCCCTGGTCAGTTTGAACGCACTCCAACTTTTTAGCATGCTCCATCGCATCATCTGCGAGCATTAACTGAGCATCACAACCGCCGCGGGTGCGACAACGAAGCGCAGGTACTACCCGCCTTGTGTCAACCCCACTCCGGTCTAGCTTTGAAAGTGCAGTAGATGTGCGTCTTTTGGTCCTTGGTAACATGATCAGAACACGACGGCGTGACCTTTCAACGTCAACTTCACCCGATCATTTCGTAAAACAAATATGTCGAATCTCTTCGTATTATCGCAGCGAGTTGCGTTGCTTCGATACGCGCTGTAAGCTATAACGTCGTATTCGGATGTGGACGCGATCTTAACTCTGTTTTACATGGCCAAGCTAACACTGCTTATCCCCGAGAAAACCTCGATTGACGAAGAAGCCAGTCTAGGCGGACAGATGGAGTCACGACGAATAGAAACAAAAAAGCTCGACATCATGACGCAATCAATTTCATACCATACATGGACAACTCCTGAACGGCACACAAAATAATAGACGTGCGTTTTTTTTTTTTTTTTTTCTTTTTTTTTTGGTTCCTCGTTTATTGTCCTGTAGAGCGGTGCGCTCTTTGTCAGACATTGTACATACGGCGGGAATGCGGGTGTGAGATCTATGGTACTGTGGGTTCACGGGTCTTATCGTGTGGGGAAAGGGAGTGCCTTGTGGCTGCGGGGGTGTGCGTAGGGTGGTGGGTGGGTCAAGGTGGTGTATCATACGGAGACGTGGTCATATGTATGTATTGTGGGGTTATGTATAGTAAAAGGGGCATGGGGCATGTTGTATTTGGTGGGTATATGATGGGGTTTTTTATAGTACGTCCGCGGCCTAGGGTATGGGCGGTGCCCTTTTTTGGATAGCGGGTGGTCCGCTGGTGGCGCGTGTGCCGGGTTTGGGGGTCGCTCTCTAGCTGGGCTAGGTGCGGGGCTTCGCCTTTTGAGGGCGGGGGGTTGGGTTCCCTTGCGAGTGGGGGGTAGTGATGTTCAGGGCCTGGCT
>JBBPUN010000112.1:0-23549 GCA_038094715.1 Heimioporus punctisporus | reverse complement strand
CTCCACTTTGGTGAAGGCGGCTCGGGGTCTCATCCGAGCGAAGCGGCGTGGGTTGGTGTTCCCTCTGATTCCCATCCCCTCGTCAGGACGCCGCCAGTGCACGTCTACGTATCAAATTGGTCGTTGAAGACGATGAAAGCAGTGTACAAACCGTTGGGAAAGTATGTCAAAGTGATGCCACTGCTATTCAAAGAGTCAGAGCTCGATGCGGAGGCGGTTCTATCCATGATGGCCGTCGGTTCATCTGAGTCCGCCCCGCTTTACATCCATACTGTACTGGTAAGTACAAATGGTCTGTTTCGACGTTCGTTCTATTTGCTAAGCTCTTTTTTGGTAGAGTATCTTGCGTGAACTTGGGGAATCATTTACTTACCAAAGATTCAAAGATAAACTGAGGTTGACATCATTTAATCATGCACAAAATTCCGGTTTGGGACAACGTCTTGCCCTGCTCAATTCATTTATGGACCTACAGTCGGCATTCACATACACTCCACGATTCCAAGCAGGTGTACTCACGATCGTAGACCTGTCTGATCCGTTCATTGACCCCGGAGCTGCATGTGGTCTATTTGAGATAGTGACGAGGTTGTTCGTACGGGCCGATGTTGGAACAGGTAAAGTGCTGGTCGTCGACGAAGCTCACAAGGCAAGTTTTCACTGTCAAGACAACGCCGCGTTCTGTCTTGACTCGGTCCTCCAAGTACCTTTCAGCGAGCCAGAACGTCACAGGGCTGACTAAATCCCTGATCGCCCTGACGCGCGAACAACGCCATCTTGCGATGCGCGTATTGATCAGCACCCAAGGTGAGTTTAACAATGTACCAACCACGCGCGCTCTAAACGCGACGGATCTAGAGCCCACCGTGATCCCTCCGGTACTCCTGGACCTCTGTTCTGTAGCAATCATGCACCGATTTTCTTCGCCCGCATGGTGGGATCATCTCCGGAAACACATTTCGTGCGACTTGCCGGCGGAGGAAGGGTTCGACAAGGTTGTCAAGTTGCAGGTAGGTAGACGTCTCGTCGGGATACGTGCACGACTTGCGTCCCACTAGACTGGTGAAGCTATCGTGCTCGCTCCGGGTGGAATGGGCGTCTTCCCTGACGATTCCGCCAAGACGGCACGGTCGGCGGTGTCGTCAGGGACAGAGGCCGCTCGGGGGCCCGAGTTGATGCTTGGTCAATTTGCGCGACGGATCGTCTTGATGAAGACGCGTGCTCGAGTGACCAAGGATGCAGGTGTGTCCGTCTTGGTTGTTGACTCGCCAGAACCCGGCGGTATGGATGAAGTAATGGAGTGGACGTAACAATGGGATAGGTAGATGATACGACATCGTCCGAGTTATCAAGGCCCTTCCAACTCACATTCGCCCATGGCCCTTTTGGCTGAGTAGCTGGCCCCGTATATTTTTGATTCTATCGGGTTGTATTAGAAAGTGTTACAGAAACAACTGTGACTGTGACATAACGCGACGCGTTTCATTTCTGACCCGGATCATCATACCGCTGCAGCGACGGAGCGACGAATGGCAGAATTATCCGCCTAGTGAGTTTCGTACAAGAAAGTATGATGCATAAAGGTTGAAAAAAAATAAACAACCACAGCGAACAAGAGCGAGAGGCAAACATTGCCCGAAATCGTGCACTGTTGGAACAACTCGATCTCAAGGACGCTGTCGCGACCCTCGCCGTACCAGTCAAGTCGAAGCCTGCACCGAAAAAGTCAAGAGCAAAGCCCGTCGCGGGAACAAAGAGGCCAAGGCGTGAAGTCGAAGAAGCGCCGCGCCGACAAAGCGCACGGTTGCGAAAGGACGTGGTCGACCCGAACGAAACTCCCGCCCAGAAACGGAGACGCTTAGCAGATGCGACCGAGCAACGAAAAAAGGAGGAAGAAGAACATCTTCTTGCAGAGGAGAAGGCGCGTCAGGCGAAACGTCCTAGGACACAGGACCTCGACCTCGATGTCCTTGTATCGGCAGAAGAACTTGGCGACGGTGGGTTGGCAGGCTTGCGTGGCGCGTTGCAGGCGATCACGAACGAGTCTATTTCAAGAGCCATCGGAAACGTGGATGCATGGGTCTACGATAATGATAAACGCGAACAGAAAGAGTTGCAGGAGCTCAGGACGCGACTTGGGAAGATGAAGGTTGTTTCGAGAGCAAAAGTCACCCAAGATCGGACATATAGCGCAGCATATCACCCAGAACCTACCAAGGATCTGATCTTTTTTGGAGGTAACCGGGTCGCTCGAAATCGGTTATTCTCTGACGCTTTTATAGACAAGCATGGCCAGCTCGGCGTCTGGGATGCTCGCACCCCTGCTGAAGAAGTGGCCGATGAAGACGACGATGTTACTGGAGCGTCCGGAGGTAAATATTGGCGACTTCAACAACACTGGCCCGCCACCGCAAAATCTTCTATTTCATCCATCCGGATAGATCCAATCGATTCACACGCCGTGAGTCTTGTTTCGCTAGCCTACCAGCATATCTTGATTTCTTATTATAAGCTATATACGACGTCTTACGATTGTTCTATCCGACGCTTCTCTTTCGTTTCGGGAATTTCACACCAAGTATACTCTTCGTCAGAGGTCCTGATCACCTCTCTCGACTTGAACCCCTCTGGACATGACTTGTGGATATCGGATGCGGCTGGAGGCGTAACCCATTTGGACGTTCGCGAGGGTCCCAGTCACCCCCGTTGGTACGGGCTCTCGGATCAGAAAATAGGGAGCGTCAGCGTTAACCCAACAAGTCCACACCTGATATTAACGGCTTCGAATAGCCGGTCTCTCAAGTAAGAAAATTAACGACTTGTCCTTGAAACATAACTAACTCGGGGCAGGTTATGGGATGCTCGAAAACTAGATTCCCTCGCTACTTCACCGCCAACTTCTTCAAAAATTGCGCCTGGACCGTTCGAGTTTGAGTTCGACAGAATTCAGAAATTCATCGAGTCGAAAAAAGGGACCGGTGCGCTTCGTGGCGAACATGCCCACGGAAAATCCGTCACTTCAGCCTACTGGGATCCTCGTGGACGGAGCATCGTGAGCACTAGTTACGATGATACTCTCAGGCGTGGGTTTAGATTATTTTTTCCATAGCTGTTTGACGCTGATACTGGCAATAAGTTTGGGAGCTTGATGCGGGGAAATATGATTCGTCCTCCGTCTTCCCTGCATTGACGCCATTTAGTCGAATAAAGCACAACTGCCAGACGGCGAGTAGCATATACTGACCTTTTCGGCGCTCGATGGTTGACAACGTTTTCTAGGGGAGGTGGCTAACCCCTCTGCGTGCTGCATGGAGTCCAAATCCTGATGCGTATCCTCACTTTACGGTTAGCAACATTGGTAGACATGTCCGAGAATGATTTGCTGAGGTGTAAAACGCACTTTAGGTCGCGAATATGGATCATGCGTTGCAGATTTACTCGTGCAAGGTCGGTATTTGAGGTTCGATCACCACTTTCGGAGTTAGATATGAGCTTCCAGGGAGACTTGGTTGCCAAATTATCTGATCCTTTGCGGTATGTCAACTCGCTTGTTTTCGTCATCGTTTCGTGATCCAATGTATGTTATTAGGATCACAGCTGTCCAAGCTGTTACATGTTCACACCCTAGTATTGTTGAGCGATGTGCGACGGGGAACGCGAGTGGTCGATGTGTATTATGGGCACCGCCTGATGTTGATGTCGAGTGCTGAGAGCTAGTAGCCAATCTCACGATATGGTATATAATGTGTGGCCTGAGTACTTGCATAATGCCAGACAAGCTGGGTCCGCCTCATTACAGCCACAAGTTACCCAAGCGCCAAGTTTCAACTCCAGCATCCACCACTGCTAAGCTTCTAGTCGGCGAATATTTACTTCCAACATCATGGAGACATATCATCAAGCCCAAGACAAGAGTTCAATTATGTGCGCACTTCTGGATAACTTACTATACCTTGGAATTGAGCTAATCCTGATTCTAGACGACTCAAGAAAATAACTATCGAGAGTGAGATTACAATGTTGGATGCTCTGCCACGAGCTAATCGGGTTTTATCTAGACATCAAGCTTCATACTCAGAAACCTCGTAAACTCGGGCTTGCGAGGCAATTTTGCATCCACTTCTCTGCAGGCGGTATTCTACGGTCGACTGACATTGTTGAGGAGAAAAGTGGCTATACATTTTGGGGTGAATCTCTATCCTTGTGCGTGCCAAGTCTCGTTCGTCGTTTTGTATCCCAACAACGGAACGTTTTAGTGATGTAGATGATGGCACGATCTTACTTGTCAAGGTTTTCCGCAAACACCACCTCCGGAGAAAGCTCGGTTTAGTTGACAGTATCTCCGATAATATTGTTGGAATATTCGGAAAGCTGAATGATCAAGGTATGAAGAAAATATACGTGTGAATGTAACATGTTGACGCATCTACTGCAGTATTTGAAGAAACCTTTCCTAGTCGTTCCGACTCTCCGGGAATGACAATCAGGTTTAGGATTACTATGACACCTCTGAAGGACAACCACGCAGGAGAAGAAGCCAGAACTCATGGCGTCGATGGTGATGCCAAACTAGATGAATCTGCTAACCCGCCCGGTATTGAAGTAGATGGAGACATCAATACAATGGATCCTCGAGTTGAGGGTGGCGCCGCTTCGGTAGCCCAGCCATTCGCTATAGGTGTCTCTACGGATGAGTCTTGTACTACAGATCGTGTCACCAGTATTGATGCCTCTAACCTCATGCGACCACGCAGAGACGAGCTTCAGGACGCGGATATCGTTGCCGAATCGAACGCAATAGCCAGCGGACCTGGTTCCAAGGGGCTGCCCCAAAATGTGAAAAACGATACACCTAGAGATGCTGGTCCCCTTACCCAGGCAACCAAACCATCCGAGGAGCCTGGCGTTGAAACAGAAATACGCCTAGTTTCGGATGCCCTCGAAGCTATGGCTGAGACAGTCAAGCCTCTCGTCCCAGCACCTATGGGTGTGAACCGTTTGAATTCAGCAATAAATACGGTTGCAGGTATTACTCAAACTGCACAAACGTTCGAGAACACATGGGGCGTCTTATTGAAGAGGCTGGAGTTGTTTGACAAAATTGTCACTAACATTGTGGCGGTATTTGGTCTCGTCCTCCTCATTTATTCGGAGTCTAATTATTCTGTAGATTCATCCGTATACGGCGATGGCGTGGTCTGTTATATCAGCTGCAAACAAGGTTCATTCATTCCTATGCTGCATATATCTACTTATTGCAATGATATGCAGTTGCTCGTCAATCAGAAAAATCGTGATGACCATGTTGTCCGCTTGGCTGGCACAATGAGCGATGCCCTTGAATTCGTCGAGTGTGCAGAACCATTGAAGGTCGTGGATTCGCACACGAAGGCGATCACACTGTTGATCCAGCAAGTGACCGAGTGTGCCCATTTCATCACCGAATACGCCAAACCCCATGGCTTTTGTGAGTTCTGCCAACTCTTCCACATTTACCATTCTCGCTAATCTCGTCTAGTCCTTCGGTTGGCAAAATACACACTTTCAGATATCGATGCAAAGATCATGGCTTACGAAAACAAATTTGGGGATCTCAAAAAGGTGTTTTTGGAAAATGTTGCTGTCCAGGCAGCGATTGGTGTTGAGCATGCGACTAAAGTGGTGGATAAGATAGAGATCACCGTCGTTCGTATGATGAATAAACAAGCAGACATAGGTGGGTATCATCTCATTCAACGAAAGTCGAATGTTGATAATGAGTACACAACAGCGGAAACCATCGACCTAAATAACCTCCCATATGCAGATGCTCGGTACGTTTGGGAGAAAGAGTGTCTTCCCGGCACACGCAAGGATCTTATCCGAGAAATCTGTGATATTCTGAACGATCCTGCGGACGACGCTCCACGTGTTTGCCTGCTCACTGGGGTTGCCGGGTCGGGCAAGTCAGCTGTGGCTCATTCTATCGCTCGACTATATGACGGGCAAAAGAGACTAGGCTCATCATATTGCTTTATCCGTACGGATGTCGCACGTCGAAATCCAACAAACCTTTTCAGTACTATTGCGCGCGACCTCTCCGACCGTGATCGGCAGTACAGATCGGCGCTGGCGAACGTAGTGAAAGAACTGTCACTGAGCAGAACATCATCCCCGATGGAGCAGGTAGAACAATTCATCGTTAAGCCTAGCATGGATCTGGATATCATCGGGCCCATCGTGATTATCATCGACGCTCTAGATGAGAGTGGGGACCAAGTCGGTCGCCGAAGTTTATTGCAGGCAATCTCCAAACAACTGCGAGAAAATACCCTTCCTTTCAACCTTCGTTTCCTAATCACTGCTCGGTCGGAAAACGACATTCTCTCGATGCTCTCAGGTGCCCCGCGCTTAGTTCACAAACGAATGGGTGATATCCCCGAGCAGAGTGTGGATGGGGACATCACACAGTTCATTCATCATTCACTCCAAGATCAATTTCCTGAACTAGAATCATCCTGGCCTAACCAAGAGTGGTGCCAACTACTCGTCCTTCATTCGGAGCATTTGTTTCAGTGGGCTGCGACGGCATGTAACTTCATTCAACAGATGGTACTCTGTCCACGTAAACAACTCAGGATTATCCTGGATGGTACAAAACAGGGCAAGAAAGGACCGCTGGATGAACTCTATGAAACGATCTTGAATCAACTTTTCGAGTACGACGAAGCCCGGGAATCGTTTCGAGAGGTGATGGCCATCGTGTTCGCACTGAAGGAACCGCTCTCTCTGACTTCGCTTTGTGCTCTGTTCAATTCCGATGGGGATCTAAATGTGCGAAATGTGGTTAGAGTATTAGGATCCTTGGTCGATGGTGTTTTTGACAAAGAAAAGCCCATTCGACCGCTTCACACATCATTCCGTGACTTTTTGTTCGACGAGAAACGTAGTTCATCGTTCCATGTCTCCATCTCATCTCGACATTCCCTCTTACTTGGGCAAGCAGTGCTAGCCTGTATGCAAGGTGGACTCAAGTTCAATATTTGCAACCTGAAAGACTCCCGGCTACGCAATTCGGATGTACCTGGCCTAGTTGACCAAGTGAAGAAAACAATATCCCCTCAACTTACCTACTCCTGCTTGTATTGGATGGATCACCTGGAATTGGCTGATTGTACCTCTGAGTTATCAAGCAAAGTTACTGCCTTCTTCAAGGAGTTTTTTTGTTACTGGATTGAAGCCATTAGTCTGGTTTCCTATACATCCCCATTACCCATTCACTCTGCTCTTGATGCCTGCACAAAATTGAGCCAATGGACCAAGGTAAGAGATTGTATATTTGAAATAAATAAAATTTAAAAATGTCATTAGCACCAAGATGTAGCCATCCTTGCATTAGAGGCACACAGATTCATTTTGGTGTTTTCTCCTATGCTTAAAGAGTGTACACCTCATCTTTATTTATCTGCTATGGTTCAAACCCCTCTTTGTTACGATACGCTAAGGCCCCATATCTTTTTCTTCGATTCTTCGATGCTCTGAGAACTCCCTCGCCTTAGACACCTTGTCTACCGTCGCTCTCGCATCACAAGGACCGCTGGTGAACGCCGGCATTCTCTTGGATCCTCAACGGATCATCCGCGATGTCCTCCCGGACACTCCCTTCGTATCCCAGGACCTACTCCTCCATGGGACCCTCTGTAAACGGGCTTATCACCCGTCTTCGTCTCTCGCCTCTCCCCGATACCCTTCGCCCTAGACGCCTCGTTTCTTTGGACAACTCTAGACCTATGACATGCGGTATTCATTTCCGCTCCTTCTCTTTGACTCATCGAACCTTGTACCACGTGTATCAAACCTTGTAACACCTGACATTCTTCCTTTTGATCCCCGTGTACCTTTAGAACCTTCTCCCGCCTCATGGCGTGTCTTCTTTGATTCTCTAGAACATTCTTCGTCTTTGTCATTGCTTTGTCATCGAACCCTTGGACGCTATTTAGGCAGTTCCCTCTTCGCCATTGTATTCCTTAGCTTTGATCTACCTAGCCCCCCCTTGGCTATAACCTAGCCCCCCTCAGTCTTACCTAGACATCCTCCCTGTATTCGCCCGTTGGCGTCTCCTTGTACTCCCGTATCTTGTACCAACAACGTTACTCGATATCTATCTCTCAAAGTCCTTGTCGCTGCGCGCATCCTCTTGGGAAGGCACCTCCCGTCGATTATTCGAACACTCTCCAAGCCCTTGCTCAAGTCGAGTTACGTAGGAAAGGCATTCCTCTCTCTGATAGACCTCTGCTTCTGCACGTCTCTTCCGCTCGCCGATAAGTCTTCATAGCTGGCCATGCGCTCTCTGATCAGTCTTCCTTGTCTCGCTGGTATGAAGCAGTCCTGCTAGGTTTTACGGTTAGCCTAGAAGGTAACCCGTAACACTCTTGGCTCTCCTTTGTGCAAGCTTTGGGCTGAACAGCTTCAAAAACATATTCCAATTACATCCAGACATATGATTAGTTGGCCAGCTGATGTACATGTCATACAAACACATTCAAATTGTGTCACTTCTGTTGCTTACTCCCCTGATGGAAGATACATTGTCTCTGGCTCAAGGATCAACACCATCATGATCTGGGATGCATCCACTGGTCAGTGTCTGGCTGGTCCATTGGAGGGTCATACAAATGATGTCACCTCTGTTGTCTACTCCCCTGATGGAAAACACATTGTCTCTAGCTCAAAGGATGACACCATGAGGATCTGGAATGCATTTACTGGTCAATGTCTGGTAGGTCCATTGGAGGGCCATACAGATTCTGTTACTTCTGTTGTATACTCTCCCAATGGAAAACACATTGTCTCTGGCTCACAGGACAAGACCATCAAGATCTGGGATGTATCCACTGGTCAATGTCTGGCAGGTCCATTGAAGGGTCATACAAATTGTATTACCTCAGTTATCTACTCCCCTGATGGAAAACACATTGCCTCTGGCTCAAATGATAGGACCATTAGAATCTGGGATGCATCCACTGGTCAATGTCTGGCAGGTCCATTTGAAGGCCATACAGATTATGTTAACTCTGTTGTCTACTCCCCTGATGGAAAATACATTGTCTCTGGCTCTTGGGACAAGACCATCAGGATCTGGGATGCATCTACTGGACAATGTCTGGCAGGTCCATTGGAGGGTCATACACAATCTGTTATATCTGTTGACTACTCTCCCAATGGAAAACACATTGTCTCTGGCTCTTGGGACAAGACAATCAGGATCTGGGATGCATTCACTGGTCAATCTTTAGCAGTTCCATTGGAAGGACATACAAGTTACATCACCTCAGTTGGCTACTCCCCTAATGGGAAACACATTGTCTCTGGCTCTTGGGACAGCACCATCAGGATTTGGGATACATCCACTGGTCAATCCCCAGCAGTTCCATTGAAGGGTCATACAGATGATGTTATCTCTGCTGCATACTCTCCTGATGGAAAACACATTGCCTCTGGATCAAAGGACAACACCATCATGATCTGGGATGCATCCACTTGTCAATGTTTGGTAGGTCCATTAGAGGGTCATATACTTGATGTTACTTCTGTTGTCTACTCCCCTGATGGAAAACACATTGTCTCTGGCTCTTGGGACAATACCATCAGAATTTGGGACACATCCACTGGTGAATGTCTAGTAGGTCCTTTGGAGGGTCATACAGATTATGTTACCTCTGTTGTCTACTCCCCTAATGGAAAACACATTGTCTCTGGCTCAGAGGACAAGACCATAAGGATTTGGGATACATCCACTGGTGAATGTCTGGCAGGTCCATTGGAGGGCCATACAGATTATGTTACCTCTGTTATCTACTCTCCTGATGGAAAACACATTGCCTCAGGCTCAGAGGACAAGACCATAAGGATTTGGGATGCATCCACTGGTGAATGTCTTGCAGGTCCATTGGAAGGTCATACAGATCATGTTACCTCTGTTGTCTACTCCCCTGATGGAAAACACATTGTCTCTGGCTCAGAGGATGAGATCATCAGGGTCTGGGACACATCCACTGGTCAATGTCTGACAGGTCCATTGGAGGGTCATACTGATCCTATTATCTCTGTTGTATACTCTCCTGATGGAAAATACATCATCTCTGGCTCTTGGGATGAGACTATCAGGTTCTGGAATACATCTACTGGTGAATGTCTGGCAGGTCCATTTCCAGGTAAAACTAGCAGGATCTCTTCTTTTATAGATTCAACCAATGAAAACTATTTTATCAATGACAAAACTATCAAAGAGTGGAGGATACAAGCTTGTCTCTGGTCTTCTCAGAATGAAGGGTGGATCCAGACTGATGAGACTCATAATTCAGTTTGGGGCTGGATCTCACCCTGGAATAGACACTACATTTTCTCTTATTCCTTTACCATGACTGCTAGTTCCAACAATTCTTCTTTTCAGGAAATAGATTTTAGCCCTTCTATATATGGAGAATCTTGGATCACCTGCTGGAAATCAGACTCTTGAGAACTCCTGGTATACTATGAATATTCACTACTATACACTTTTGCATTTTGTGAATAGCTTTCAAGATAAATAGGAAAATATATACTTACACATTCCTCATAATGTCTAAGAGCATCACTTGTCCAAATAATACACATTATGAGTGTCAACTGTATTCACCTGACTATGGAATACACTGCCCATTCTTTATTTACAAACATGTTAAAATCATGAACAGGTACATTTCACAGATCAAAGTTTGAAGGTCTTGCTGGCAGGTCAGTATTTTCAAACAATGAATACTAACCAACACCTGCAGTAGTTCATGATGATCTTCATATCATATCAAGGCAACTGTAGATGAGCCTGACCCAAGCCAATGATGAAGATAGCTTCTGCCACAGAAAGGTTAATATGACTTTGAAAAAAGAAGAAAAAAATGGATGATTAATTTCAAATGATAGAAAGAGAAAGAGGTACCATCTCACTATAAATCCAAGTGAGCAAATCCAAGCAGTGAACAAATCTTGCATCAGGAAGACAATTTGCCATCCCCACCTGACTTGATTTACCCATCTCACTACTGACATAATGAGCATACATACAGGATCAGAACCAGCAGAATCTTGCCCTTAGGTACACTAGCAGAGGTCCCTAGTAAATGGAGAGTAGGCTGTACCAGAACACCACAGCAAGCTGGCCAGGTTCCTTCAATTTCCCGGAATGTACCTATCCGACCGCAGACAACGTGATCAATTCCACTAGGGTCAGATTCCGGTTCGCCAGATTTTCAGCTCCTGTCTCTTAAAACGCATTTGCCAAGTGAGTACCAAGTTTTCTTTTTCAGCTGCATCTAGCAATGGCCATAGCGTCCAAAGCGACTTGTTTTTGTTTTCTTGACATTCATCACGTCTAATCCAACGCGTCTCTCTCATTCTAGGCTCCAGTGTCCAAGGCAATGAAGGCACCTGCATCCAAGGCCTCCAAAGCACCCACCACGTTTGCCGCCACCGGTCCTGTGGCCTCACAAGAGACAAGTGCCAAGGGCGGGGCAAAACGGTGGACAAGGAAAAGAAGAAGTCTGGAAAAGAAACGTACGGCAGCTACGTTTATAAACCGCGTTCCATGCGATTCAGCGCATGCTAGCAGTTTGGTCGGTAGTATTGAAACAAGTTCATCCGGACACGAGCATCTCCAACAAGGGCAGTCGATCCTCAATTCGTTCGTCAACAACTTGTTTGAGCGTCTTGCGACCGAGGCGAGCAGGTGGTCAAAGCAATAGATCAGCAGCGTTCTAATCGATGGTCATTACTAGAGCTTGCCGCGTACACGAAGAAATCGACAATCACCGCTCGAGAAATTCAGCCGCTGTACGGCTCATCCTGCCCGGTGAACTTGCAAAACATGCAGTCAGTGAAGGTACGAAGAGTGTCACCAGTAAGGGTTGTTCGACTCTTGGTAATAACAAAGTTGATTGCACGCATTTTCAGAATTCTCGGCTGCATGATCCATTCCATAGACATCTTAGCTTCCATTGAATATCAGAGTCAAACGAACCTGGTATAGCATAGCATCCTACCTCCTGTTCAATATTTACCAGAGCACGTGCTAGGAACTTAGAATGTTCACGTTAGGCGTCGTCGAAGATCAGTGAGTATAGACACGCACTGTACTTATTTCCAGCCTTTTCTTGTTCCTGCGACATTGGGCAATCTTTTCCTCGAGCGCCTCACGGTTGAGATATGCACAGCCATGTTGACATCCTGAGCACCGTCTGTCTCGGGTTCATATTGAGTTTTCTCGAGTGCACGTATCTGCCTGTCATAGTCTGCCTGCCATCTTCGAGCGTATGAACCAAAGGAAAGTAGGTAATACCCTGGTCAGGGATCATCTAAAGTAAGGGATGGTGAACGGAAGGCGGAGATAGCAGGAGCAGAAGAGATTACGATCGAGGACGACGACGTAACATGGCGGTGGTTGGCGCACTGGACACCGATATGGAAGGGACTGGTGTAGATCTGGTGAACTGACCTGCTGCCGACGGATTTTTTCGCGCTCTGGGCTTGCGATGTGAACGATACCAGAAAAGGAGGTCGCTTATGTGTTTCAAAGGCGACTCTGTTCTTGAGGGACACATTCGCTCTCCTTGTCTTGAGAGACGGCGGAAGAAAGGACGTGCTGACGTCTTCAACGTGACCTGCATCGACAGAGATGTCCGTGCCCACAACACCGTCTGCATCCTGCGTCGCTCTAGGGACCGCGAATCACCAGTCAGGGAAGGCCTCCACCCCCAAGCACATGCTCCTTCTTCTCGATCACCAAAACGGGATGTTTCAGAGCGGAAAGCATATTAGGAAGCGCAGACTTCCTTAACGCCTCTTGACTTGCTGTCCGGGACCCGAGGTTTCTTTGCTGATAGACCGACATCCTGCTTGGCTTCAGTAGGAAGCGATTGAAGATTAATGGCTATTTTCTTCGTCCGTTTGGTTTCAGAGGTACTGCACCGACGTCGTTTGAAGACTTGGACGGAGGGGGAAGGGAAAGGGACGGCAACGAAGAGACTGTCGGGGGAGGCAGTGCAAAGTTGACTTGGACGTCAGCGGAGGGTTTTTCGAAAGAAAGGCGAGGCGCTCTGTTTCGCGCGCTATCATGACTGACTTGTTCGGTGATACCAGGAAAGAATGGAAGAGACTTCATCCACTAGCCTCGCCTTGAACGCACCCTCTCGCCCCCGCACATGAGACCTCCCAGGACCCACTGAGATGTTCGAGCGGATGCGATCAGATAGCGTTGAACTGCTTGAGACAACCTTCTTGAAACACAACTAGGTCTTATTGCGTCCGATCATGAGTAAATTGACATAAAGCGCGTGTTCTGGGCGGCGCGAGCGATGGCAAGTAGGTAGTACGGGCGACACACCGGAGGAAGCGCCGGTGTAGGCCCGTAGCAGACATCTATCTCACCGCTTGCGGGTTTGTGTCACTGATGGCGGACATAAAACGAAAGCTGGCTCATCAGGGAGGTTGCTTTGAATATATTTCTTGGTGTCAGTAACCCAAATGCAATGTTATTAGGGGTTGTCAACGTTTCACCTGTTATAATATGACAGTTGGTCCATCTTCACTTACATACCAATCCAAGAGTCCCGTAAATTCATCCTGCTTTATAATCAGACCAAGACCAGTAAAAAGAAAGAGAGATCCTCGGAAAAGACATGAATAGCGGAAAGAAAACATGTGAAGAGCTACGATGAGCGAGTGCAAGTAAAATGCAGTGATAAACGCAACCTCATCCTAGCCACTCTAGCACTCAGCGCTCACCTTCCATCAACTCCGAGGCCCGAGACGTCGGTAAAATGACAGATAGACACACCGGTCATCCCATTCTGGCGCTCCAAAGACGTCATCTGGTCTCACATCCGACACTAGTTCGTCGTTTATACGTATCCATCCTTCGCGCGGCTTCACCGTCGGTCCACCTGTCGTGTTATCAATATTGGGATGCAACGCGTGAAGCGTATAGTGCCCTCCCGAGGATGGACGGAAGTGATTCGATATAGACCGTCTGCATTGCGTCCAGAGTTGCGCCAGGCCTCGTGACAATTGGCTTGTACGAGTTGCGGTGAAGACATGTATGCAAGCGCATTATTGATTATGCAAATTTGCTCTCGCTACTCAAAGAAAATACATGAATCAACACCTTTAATGTGCAAAAGATGAGACAGACCTGGATATCTGATCGCAATGAATACCAATCTTCATACAGGATCGAGTCTTTTTGGTGAGTAACACGAAGGGTCGAACGGAAATTTCCGCCAAACATCATCGGCCATTCAATCAATTTGGCTTATTTGAGGGTTAATTTTGTAACGGAGGCGACCAACCTCAAGACGAACCATGCGTGTGATAGCTTTCCGGTTGCGTTTGCCAACCTCCTTCCACGGTCCGTCCTCCTGGAATTCTTCAACGTCTTCTTGATGACCACCTTAGGAGGGGTCAAGTGAATGGCGATAGGATAGATATTTATAATGACCTACTCACATATGATCAAATCGTCTCTTCTCCTTCAGTGCATCATAGATGTAACTGGAGATAAAGAACACCGTGAAGCCGTCCTCATCTTTGCCACCACCGTTGACTTGAAAGTTGGCGCTCGACACCCTTGCCCTTTCCCTCCGGTGTTGGTTTCATCTTGAAAACAAACTTTTTGAGGAATTTGATGGCTGCATCAACCAGTGGGGTTTACTGTTGGAGATGTCGCCATCGGGAGCGTTATCGAAGTTCTCGGAGCTCCTTGAAGAGTCGCCGAAACGGCGCAGAGTAGATGAGTATTTGAAAGACAGTATTTGCAAAGCACTTGTTCCCAGTGTTTACAAGACCGCGAGGACGAATTTTTATGATGGGTAGGCTGGACGGACCAGATGTGGGGAAGGAGAGCAACTCCGGTTTTTTAGTCGAGGGTATGGGCGTCTTGATCGAGGATGCTGCGAGGGCGGATGCAGGAATAGAGAAACCGATGATAGAAGACGTAGGGAGGGAATTTAGCTTGGAGGGAGACGCGGTATCTTTGCTAAAGAGAGATGCCCATAATTGTTTTGGAGGGGCCGGTTCTGCTGGGGCCGGGGAAGGAGGTCTGGCACTGGAGGGAAGCTTGGATGGTTGTTCCACAGCAATAGGGGACACTATCTGGTTGAGGGGTAGCGACACGGTCTGGTGGTGATGACTCATCTGAGTCTGTTTTGACAGGTTGTTCAACAGCGGAGAGAGGTATTTGTGGGGACGGGTGAGACGGGAACGGAGGTATCTGGAGCGGTAGATGTAGCGGGGGCAGGAAGATGGCGCGTCTGTGTGGTCAGGAGTGGGTGTGAGAGCACTCAGGGAGAACCTCTGTCGGGGGGGAGGAGAAGGAGGAGGAGAGAACAGGAGAAGCGCGTTCTTGATGACGTCATCTGGAGGACGGACGTGCGGAGCTGATCGACGAGACGGTGGACAGGAAAGGGGAGGGGGACGTAGACGAGTGTGGGTCAGATTCAGACAGAGCTGCTGGGGGAGAAAGCGGTGGGAGCATGGACAGCTGTTTAGGAAGCAGAGAAAGTGGCTGCTGGTGTTGCCAGGCAGAGTGATAGGAGCTGGATGGATGGAGCGAGTACGTGGGGGGCGGGCAGGGGTAGGAATAGTGGACTGGCGCGGATAGCCACGACCCTGGGAGATAGTGGTAGTGGCGGTACTTAGGAGTAGGCGAGTCGCTGTGCGTGACGAGGAAGAGGTGGTGTTCGACTGTGACAAGTCGTTGTGAAGAGTGACGAAAGGTTGAAGTAGGTGTGTGACTGTGACATAACGTCATTTCTGACCCGATCGATCATCTGCCGCGACAACTATCCGTCTAGTGAGTTCATACAAGATATAAACGTTAAAAACCACAGCGAACAAGAGCGAGAGGCAAACACTGCCCGGAATCGTGCACTTTCAGAACAACTCGATCTCAAAGATGCTGTCGCCACCCTGCCATACCAGTCAAGTCGAAGCCTGGTCCGAAAAAGCCAAAAGTGCAGCCCGTCCCGGGTACGAAGATGCTCAAGCGCAAAGTCGTGGAGGTGGTCTGACGACAAATCACACTACTGCGAAAGGACGTGGTCGATCTGAACGAACACTCCCGCCCAGAAGCGGAGACGCTTGGTAGATGCAGGGGGGAAACGAAAGAAGGAGGAGGTACATCCTCTTGCGGAGCAGGCACGTCAGGCGAAACGTTCCAGGACACAGGACCTCGACCTCGACGACCTTGCATCGGCAGGCTTGCGTAGTGCGTTGCAGGCGATCACGAACGAATCTATTTCAAGAGCCGTCGGGAGCGCAGATGCGTAGGTCTACGACAGTGATAAACGCGAACAAAAAGAGGTGCAGGAGCTCAGGGCGCGAATTGGGAAGATGAAGGTTGTTGCAAAAGCGAAAGTGACGCAAGTTCGGACCAATAGTGCAGCACATCACCCAGAACCTACCAAGGATCTCATCTTTTTCGGAGGTGGTTGTGTCGCTCGAAGCTGGTTATCCTTGTGATATTTTCATAAACAAGCACGGTCAACTCGATATCTGGGACGCTTGCGCCATGGCTAAAGTTACCGATGAAGACAACGACGTTAGTGGAGAGTATGGAGGCAAATATTGGCGACTTCGGCAACACCGCAAAATCTTCTATCACGTATCAGGATAGATCCAATCAATTCGTGTGCTGTAGGTCTTGTTCCCCTGGCCTATCACCATACCTTGACTTCCTATCATAAGCTATATATGACATCTTATGATGTTTTGTCAAACTATTCTCTTTGTTTCAAGCATTTCGCGCCAAGTATACCCTTGTCAGAGGTCCTGATTACCTCTCTTGACGTGAACCCCTCTGGACACGGATTGTGGATATCGGATGCAGACGGAAGTATAACACATTTGGACGTTCGCGAGGGTCCCAGTCACCCCCGTTGGTACGAGCTCTCGGATCAAAAAATAGGGAGCGTCAGCTTGAACCCAACCAGTCCACACGAAGAGCCGGTCTCTCAAGTAAGAAAATTAACGACTCGTCCTTGAAACATAACTGGCCAGTGGTAGGTTATCGGACGCTCGAAAACTAGATTCCTTACTACCTCACCACTTGCGTCTCCTTCAAAGTCTGGACCGTTCGACTTCGATTTCGACAGAATTCAGAAATTCATCGAATCGAAAAAAAGGGAGCGACGCGCTTCGTGGTGAACACGCCCACGGAAAGTCACTTCAGCCTACTGGGATCCTCGTGGACGGAGCATCTTGAGCGCTCGTTACGATGATACTCTCAAGCGTGGGTTTAGATTATTTTTCCATCACTGTTCGACGCTGATACTGGCAACAAGTCTGGGAACTTGACGCGGGGAAATGTGATTCGCCCCCCGTCTTCCTTGCATTGACGCCGTTTAGTCGAATAAAGCATAGCTGTCAGACGGCGAGTAGTATGTTGACCTTTTCGGTGCTCGATGGTTGACGACGTTTTCTAGGGGATCCCTCTGCGTGCTGAACGGAGTCCCAATCCTGATGCGTATCCTCACTTTACGGTCAGCAACACCGGTAGACATATCCGAGAAAGGTTTGTTGAGGTGTAAAACGCACTTTAGGTCGCAAATATGGATCACGCGCTGCAAATTTACTCGTGCAAGGTCGGTATTTGAGGTTCGATCATCACTTTCGAAGTTGGATATAAGCTTCCAGGGAGACCTGGTCGCCAAATTGTCTGATCCTTTGCGGTACGTCGACTCGCTTGTTTTCATCGTCGTTTTTTGATCGAATGTGTGTTTAGGATCCCAAGCTATCACGTGTTCACATCCTATCATTGTTGAACGATGTGCGACAGTGGACGATGTGCGTTATGGGCACCGCCCGACGTTGACGTTGAGTACTAGTAGCTAATGTCTCGTGGTATGTTATATGATGTACGGCCCGAGCAGTTGCATAGCCAGGCAAGAAAAGTCGGGTCCGCCTTATTGCACCCTCAAGTTACGCAGGCGCACAGTCTTTAGTTTCAATCCCAACATACATTCGCCACTGCTAGGCTTCCAGTTGGCAAATATTTACTTCCATCGTTATGGAGACATATCATCGAGCTCACCATGTATGCGCTTCTGAGTAACTTACTACTACCTTGGAACCGAGCTAATCCCGACTTTAGACGAAGGAAAATAGCTATCGAGAGTAAGATTGCAATCTTGGACGGTCTGTCGCGGGCCAATCGAATTTTATCTAGACATTAAACTTCTTGCTCAGAAATTGGAGGCAATTTTGCATCCGCTTTTTGGTATGCGATATACTGCGGCCGACCAACGCAGATGAGAATGGGACGAATCTCTATCCTTGTGCGTGCCAGGTCTTGTTCATCGGCAGTCCGTTTCGGTGACCTGCTAGGGTCAGGTTCCGGCTCGCCAGATTTTCAGCTCCGCCCATGGCCCGTCTCGACTCTCATAAAACGCGTCTGCCAAGCGAGCACCAAGCTTTCTTTTCCAACTGCATTTAGCAATGGCCGTAGCACCCAAAGTGACCTGTTTTCATTCTCTGGACATCCTCATCTCTAATTTAACGCGTCTGTCTCGTTCTAGGCTCCAACGTCCAAGGCGATGAAGGCACCTGCATCCAAGGCCTCCAAAGCGCCTACCGCGTCTGCCGCCACTGGCTCGGTGGCCTCACAAGGTGCAAGTGCCAAGGGCGGGGCGAAAGCAGTGGACAAGGAAAAGAAGAGGAAGAAGACTAGAAAAGAAACGTACAGCAGCTACATTTATAAAGGTACCCTCACCGTGCTCCACGCGAGTGCACGCTGACGGTTTGGGTCGGCAGTGTTAAAGCAAGTTCATCCGGACACGGGCATTTCCAACAAGGGCATGTCGATTCTCAATTCGTTCGTCAACGACTTGTTTGAGCGTCTTGCGACCGAGGCAAGCAGTAGGTGGTCAAGACGATGAATTGGCAGCGCTCTAATCGATAGTCATCGGTAGAGCTCGCGGCATACACCAAGAAATCGACGATCACTGCTCGAGAAATTCAGACCGCTGTGCGGCTCATCCTGCCAGGTGAACTTGCGAAACATGCCGTCAGTGAGGGTACGAAGAGCGTTACCAGTATGAGTTTGTCGACTCTTGGTGATATCGAAGCTGATGCAGGTATTTTCAGAATTCTCCGCTGCATGATTCATCCTACCGATATCTTACCTTTCGATGAATACTCGAGTCGACAAACACAGGATAGCGTAGCATCCTACCTCCTGTTCGACATCTTACCAGAGCACACGTTAAAAGCCTAGAATGTGTCCACGTTGGCGGTCATCACGAGTATAGACACGTGCTGTACTTATTTCCAGCTTCTTTCCTATTCCTGCGACCTTGGGCGACCTTTTCTTCGAGCGCCTCACGATTCAGATACGCTTCAGTCAATATTGTTGTCAGCTCATGTCAACGTCCTGAGTACCGTCTGTCTTGGAATGTCATTGCGTTTTTTCGAGTGCACGTATCAGTCTACCTACCATCTTCGTGCTTACTCGGTGTCATACGGAGTACAGGCACCCGAGGGAAGTTGGTATCACCCTGGATAGCGATCGTCCAAAGTAGGGGACGGCGGACGGAAAGTCGAGATGGCAGGAGCAGAAGAGATTGCGACCGAGGGCGATGGTATGTTGACTGCTTGTTTTCATCATGATCGAACGAATGTTGTAAGACCACGACTGTCCAACCCGTCACATGTTCGCATTGCTGAAGGATGCGCGACGGGGAACGCGGGTGGGCATTGACGTCGTTGAGTCTGTAATAGGGCACCGTACGAAGGCTCTTGAAAATTTGAGTTTCCGCCGCGTGCCGAGCTCGCAGCCGTAGAGCAAATATTTGCAGAGCCGGCGTCACTGGCAACAACTTGGAACGTTATGATCACTGTAACAAAAAAAACGCGTGACGCAAGGAGGACGACCGAGATGTATGGGTCAAGGTTTCACTTCGGCGGTGTACGGTCTGAGTTACTATTTGCATGTTGAAAGTTGGCTCCGCCTCGTTGCAGCCGCGTGTGGTGCCAGCGCCTAGTTTTTAGTTTCAGTCCCAACATCCACTACTACTAGACCCTAGTCGGTGAATATTCATTCCCAACGTCATGGAGATACATCAGATTCAAGACAAGAGCTCAACCATGTACGTGCTTCTCAGTAACTTATCGTGGAACCGAGCTGATCCCGATTTCAGACGAAGGAGAATAACTATCACGAGTAAGATCGTAACGTTCGACGCTCGGCTACAGGCCAATCAAATTTCGTCTAGATATCAGGCTACATACTCAGAAACCTCGCAAATTTCGGCTTGCGAGGCAATTTTGCATCCGTTTTTCTGCAGGCGGTACTCCGCAGTCGACCAACATTGCGAATGAGGAAAACAACCATACATCTTGGGATGAATCTCCATCTTTGTGCGTACCAGGACTTTTTGGTCGGTTTATAAACGGCAACGGCCTCCTTCAGCGACGTGGAGGACAACACGATCTTGGAGATCAAGGTTTTCCGCAAGCACCACCTCCAGAGAAAGCTCGAATTAGTTGACAGTTTCTCCGATAGTATCGTTGGAATATCCAGAAAGTTGAATCAACAAGGTATGAAGAAAAATCTATGGGTGAACATACATGTTGACTCGGACACGTGTATTGTAGTATTTGAAGAAACATTTCGTGGCGGATCCGACTCTCTGGGAAAGACGATTAGCTTTAGGGTTACTATGGCACCTCTGAAGGGCAACCATGCTGGAGACGAGGCCGGAGCCCATAGCGTTTATGGTGATGCTAAACCCGACAAACCAGCTAACCCGCCCACCAGTGTCGAAGTAGGCGGAGACATCGATACAATGGGTCCTCGGGTTGAAGGTGGCACCGCTTCGGTACCCCAGCCACGCACTATGGGTGTTTTTACGGGTGAGTCTTGTACTACAGATCGTGCCATTGGGTTTGATGCCCCCAGCTTCGTAGAACCATCCACGGAAGAGCTTCAAGACGCAGATGACCTTACCAAATCGAGCGCAATTGCCGGGGACTCTGATTCCAAGGGGACACCCGAAAGTGACGCTCTTAGAGATGCCAATTCCCTCACTCAGGCGACCAATCCATCTAACAAGCCCAACAATGACATTGATACAGAAATACGTATAGCCTCGAATGCCGTCGAGAGTATGACCGTGGCAGTCAAGCCTCTCCTCTCTGCACCTGCAGGTGTAAACCTCATGAATTCAGCAGTCGATGAAGTCGCATGCGTTACTCAAACTGCACAAACGCTCGAGAACACATGGGGCGTCTTATTGACGAGGCTAGAGCTGTTTGACAAAATTGTTACTAACATTGTGACGGTATTTGGTGTCGTCCTCATGATTTATTCGGAATCTAATCATTCCATAGATTCATCCGTATACGGCAATGGCATGGTCTGTCATATCGGCTGCGAACAAGGTTCATTCATTTCCTATGCTGTGTATTTCTATTCATTGCAATAATATGCAGTTACTTGTCAATCAGAAAAACCGTGACGGCCATGTTGTCCGCTTGGCTGGTGCAATGGGCGACGCCCTTGAATTCGTCGAGCGTGCAGAACCATTGAAGATCATCGATTCGCACAGGAAGGCGATCACACTGTTGATCCAGCAGGTGACCGAATGCGTCCTTTTCATCACCGAATACGCCAAGCCACATGGCTTTTGTGAGTTCTACCGACCCTTTCGCCCCCATCACCTTCGCTAATTTTCTCCAGTTCGCCGGTTGGCAAAATACACACTTTCAGATATCGATGCAAAGATCACAGCTTATGAGAGCAAATTTGGAGAGCTCAAGAAGGCGTTCTTGGAGAATGTTGCAGTCCAGGCAGCGATTGGCGTCGAGCATGCGACTAGGGCGGTGGATAGGATGGAGATCACCGTCGTTCGTATGATGAATAAACAAGCAGAGATAGGTAGGTGTCATCTCTTTCAACATTAATCGCATGTTGATGGATGTGCAACACAGCCGAGACCATCGACCTAAACAACCTCCCATATGCAGATGCTCGGTATGTTTGGGAGAAACAATGTCTTCCCGGCACACGCAAGGATCTTATTCGAGAAATCTGTGACATTCTGAACGATCCTGCGGACGACGCTCCACGCGTATGCCTGCTCACAGGGGTTGCCGGGTCGGGCAAGTCAGCTGTGGCCCACTCTATCGCTCGACTATATGATGGACAAAAGAGACTAGGCTCGTCATATTGCTTCATCCGTACGGACGTCGCACGCAGAAATCCGACGAACCTTTTCAGTACTATTGCACGTGACCTCTGCGATCATGACCGACAGTACAGATCGGCGCTGGCGAACGTGGTGAAGGAACTGTCACTGGGCAGAACATCATCCCCTATGGAACAGGTGGAAAAATTTATCGTTAAGCCTAGCATGGATCTGGATTTCATCGGACCCATCGTGATTATCGTCGACGCTCTAGATGAGAGTGGGGACCAAGTCAGTCGCCGAAATTTATTGCAGGCAATCTCCAAACAACTGCGAGAAAATGCCCTTCCTTGCAACCTTCGTTTCCTGATCACTGCTCGACCGGAAAACGACATTCTCTTGGCGCTTTCAGGAGTCCCGCGCTTAGTTCATAAACGAATGGGCGAGATCCCCGAGCAGATTGTGGATGGGGACATCACACAGTTCATTCATCATTCCCTCGGCGAATTTCCTGAACTAGAATCATCCTGGCCTAACCAAGAGTGGTGCCGACTACTCGTCCTTCACTCAGAGCATCTGTTTCAGTGGGCTGCGACAGCATGTAACTTTATTCAAGAGATGATCAGTCCGCGTGAACAACTCAGGGTTATCCTAGATGGTACTAAGCAGGGTGAGAACGGACCGCTGGATATGCTCTATGAAACTATCTTGAGTCAACTTTTCGGGTATGATAAAGACAAGAAACTGTTCCGAGAGGTGATGGCCATCGTTTTCGCACTCAAGGAGCCGCTCTCTCTCAGTTCGCTTTGTGCTCTGTTTAACACCAACGAGGATCTGAATGTGCGAAATGTGATTAGGCGATTGGGATCCTTGGTCGACGGTGTTACTGACGAAGAAAAACCCATTCGGCCGCTCCACACATCGTTCCGCGACTTTCTGCTCGACGAGAAACGTAGCTCGTCCTTCCATGTCTCCATCTCATCTCAGCATTCTCTCTTACTTGGGAAAGCTTTGCTAGCCTGTATGCAAGATGGACTCAAGTTCAATATCTGCAAACTCGAAGACTCTCGGATACGCAATTCAGATGTGCCTGGTCTAACTGACCGGGTAAAGAAAGCAATCTCTCCTCAGCTTACCTACTCCTGCTTGTATTGGATGGACCACCTGGAATTGGCTGATTGTACCCCTGAGTTGTCAAATAAAGTTACTGTCTTCTTCAAAAGGTTCTTTTCATACTGGATTGAAGTCATTAGCCTGGTCTCCTATGCATCCCCATTACCTATTCACTGTGCTCTTAATGCCTGCACAAAATTGAGCCAATGGGCCAAGGTAAGATATTGCCTGTTTAAAATAAAT
>JBBPUN010000111.1:0-23575 GCA_038094715.1 Heimioporus punctisporus | reverse complement strand
CACGTCCGTCGGCAAGTTTGCCGTCCAGATCGCGAAAGACATCGTCCCGTGCGTGTCCCGCCGCCGCCGTCCGTGCCGGGTCTCATCCCGCCCAGCGCACACGCACACTACAGACTCGCCGTCGTCTGCTCGGCGCGCTCCGGCTCGACCAAGGCCCTCGGCACGACCAACCTGCTGCTCAGAGCGGCCGCAGAGGCGAAACAACGCCCGCCCAAGTCCGATTCCAGATCAGAAACGACCACGCCCGCGACCGATGGCATGTTTCGTCGCCGTTCGTCCGAAACGTCGTCCTCCCCTCGCACCCGTAGCGCGTCGCCGTCCTCCACCCCGTTCTCTCTCACCCCTCTCAGCGGCACCCAATCCGCGCAGCCCGTCCCCGCGTTCAGCGCTACCGTAGACCTCATTTGCTCAGAACACCTCGAAGCAGCCGCATCCGCCATCGCCACCCCAGAAATTTTACATGAAATCCAAGAAGAAATCCGTCGCGACTGTGATTGGCTCCGCGCTTTCCTCTTCGCTGCCCGCGTGAGTCACACGCGTTTCATATATATTCGCGTCTCATCCACTCACAGGTCATCGATGAAATCTCCCCCCGATCTCGGGATACCATCATCGGTTTCGGCGAACGCTTGGCCTGCAAACTCATGACCGCCATCCTTCGCGATCAAGTACGCCCCTTCCTTCTCCGATCCCCCCCCTCTCATTCGCCCCCCAGGGCATCGATGCCGAATACGTCTCCCTCGAAGACATCATCCCAGCGTCAGACGACGCCGATCCCCTCCCACAGGGATCTCTAGATCAGTCCTTTTACGACAGCGTCGCCAGCGCAGTCGGTCAGCGCGTAAAGGATTGTGCCCCGCAAGTGCCTGTCGTCACCGGTATGTCCTCCCTCGTGCGCGGTCACACCCCTCACCGTCCCCGCGTCAGGTTTCTTTGGCCCCGTGCCCGGCTCTTTGTTTGCCCAGGTCGGAAGGGGCTACACGGACCTGCTCTCCGCTTTGCTTGCCGTCGGACTCGAAGCCACGGAGCTCCAAATATGGAAGGAGGTCGATGGCATATTCACTGCTGACCCGCGAAAAGTGCCCACCGCGCGTCTCATACCCTTGATATCTCCGGACGAGGCCGCCGAACTTACCTACTATGGCAGCGAAGTGGTTCATCCGTTTACCATGGAACAGGTCCGTCCATCGCTCCCTCGCTAGTGCTCTTAGCGACGTTTTCCCAGGTGATCCGAAGAAAGATACCCATCAGGATAAAAAACGTAGAGAACCCTCAGGGTGGGGGAACGGTCATCCACCCGGACCCAGCCGACCCAGCCGACTTTTCTGACCCAAAGACGCCCACCGCCACATCTCTTCAAACCCTCTCCTTTGCCGCCCTCGAAAACGTCCACGAGACCAAGCGTCTCCCGACCGCGGTCACCATCAAGGAGCGCATCGTCATCCTCAACGTCCACTCGAACAGAAAGAGCGTCTCCCATGGCTTTCTCGCGCGCATATTCGGATCCTTGGACCGGTTCGGCGTCGTCGTCGACTTGATCAGCACGAGCGAGGTCCACGTGAGCATGGCGATCGAAGACAATCTCTCCAACAAGATCATGGACCGACTCGTCGCCGAACTCTCCAAGAGCGGCTCGGTGCGTTTTTCCCAAGACGAAGAAAGTCTGCCTGACTTGAGCAGGTTTCGATACACCGCGACATGGCGATCCTGTCGCTCGTCGGAAAACAAATGCGCAACCTCGTCGGCATGTCTGGACGGATGTTCCAGACGCTCGCGCAGGGCAACGTCAACATCGAGATGATCAGCCAAGGCGCGAGCGAGATCAATATTTCATGCGTCATACAAGCCCGAGACGCGACAAAGGCGCTCAACTTGATCCACCAGAGCTGTTTGCAGATTAAGCCCGAGGGCGTTCGAGGACGAGGTGCGTTTGTTGCTGCCTCTCCATTACTTTTGGTTCATTCGAGTCAGTCACAGTTGGTCCATGGTTGTTTTGAGCGCTATCGTATGTGTGTATGTAAATATCCAAAGTTGTAATGTTATTCGTGGCGGGGGACTGGTGTACATGTGACGGACGAGTAAAACGCGGATCAATGGGCTTTTGGACAGATGCCTGTCAAACCTGTCAGACGTTGATCAATCGAGACGAATCGGGGGGGAGGCACCATGATAATGATGATGATGATATAATCAAGAGATCGTCGATTCTGGGGTGTGGGTCCGGTCGCTTGGTCTGTTTCAAAGGGACAAACTCTACACGAGTTCTGACCTCGTCGACAGAATCTCGACCCACACAGGTTGATGCCAACTTTACCGTACACGTGCAGTGCAATCTAATAATAAACGTGTCAGTATGGATTTCTCGTCAATTCATATCTGTCGAAAATTGTCTGGTTATAAGAGCAATAAACCGTAAAATGTTCGTGGGGCATATGGTGTAGCTGGTTATCACATCCGCTTAGCATGGTGCTACTTGCGGGGGGTCTCCGGTTCGAGTCCGGATTTGTCCACAAATTTTTGCATCCTTTTTTTTGTTAATGATCTAAAAAAAAAAAATCTTGCTATGCAATCAGCGGTCCTGCCTTTTTTTTTTCCCCGCCGCCATCATGACCACCATACTCGCATCACTCTCCGATTTACACCTGTCGCGTTTTCCCAAACCGTCTCGACACGGCCATCGACCGACTCGACGGTACGTACAAACTCGACGACACCACCTCCGACACCAAAGTAGACCGTTTTTGCAGCAACGAGACAGACGTTTTCGTTCCCATTCCCCCTCGCATCCTTTAGAACGCGCACCAAGCTTGGGAGAGCGTTGGGGTGGTAAATGGTTTCAGACGTGACGACGAGGTGGTACGGTAGTGCATTGCCGGCACACACCCGACTAACGTCAAAGCCTTGCCAAGCGCCACAGAAAAAACGGAGGCAGAGACAGTGCATGACGAGCGCGGTTTTGAAAGCGCGAACAAGCTCAGGGGTGATGTGCACCACGTCCGCGTCCGAAGACTCAGGTTCCAGATCGCGACCATCGGCGGCGGCGGGCGAGGTATCTGCAAAGGCGTTTCGTGAGACATTTTTGTGGTGCATCTGTCAAAAAAAAACTTGCACCAAGCGAGCACGATGTTGGGCACTGTCACCAACTTCAGGACGGAGGCATTATAGTCTTGTAGGTGGACCTCTGTCTCGGCGTCTTCGGTTATCGGAGACGCAAACAGGTCCTGTAGGATGCACAGCGTCGGTATCGCAGTACCACAGCCCAGCTAGAACGACTTTGGTCAACAATAGAAAAGTGGAAAAAAAGAAAATGAAATGGGCACCTCCAACACGCGTTTGCCCTTGGCGTGCGCGTGTCCGTCCCGTCTGAGACAACTTGCCAGATCGAGACTGCACTCCCACGTCTTCAGGCCGCCTTCGTAGACGGAGTGGACGAGGTCCGAAGGGTTGTCGATGAATTGGAGCGCGGACGCGAGCGATGACGATCCGTCGGATTCTGGATCGCCTGTCCCTTCGGAAATGAGTTGAAACCGCGCGTCAAAGAGGTCCCGGCGGGCGAGGTTCAGTTCGGGGATGGAGGAGTAGGACAGTTGGGATGGCAGCGCGTCTAGCTAGCACGGATGCATGACGAGCGAAGCGCAGGGCACGGTGTACACTGTACATACCAACGTGTCGAGATCGATTTCAGAAAACGGGTGCAGTGGCGTTGACACGGTCGGCTGGACCGGCACGGCGACGTCGTCCGCGGGATCGTCGACGTCAAAGTTGAAGTGGAAAGACATGACCGAGTTTGTACTACAACAAAGCGGAGGCGGAGAGCAGATTATGTAAGTTGTTTGAATAAGGACAAATAGGGTAATACAACAATGTGAACGCACTTTTCTATTTGAAATGCCAAATACGGCAACTAACCAGAAGCGTCATTGTTCGAAACAGTGGGATGTCGACGACAATGCGTTCCCGACAATCAGATATAAAGGTTTGGTTCGCGTCTCCGATATGACCATCACATATTCTCCAGATTTCCTGCTCCCAGAGTTACCTTGTACTTTCTTCACAACAATCACAATTCACAAATGGAAGAGTTTGACACGCTCTCTCTGTCGCCTCCCTCGGCGTCAGGTGCACCCGTCGAATCGTACTCGACACCTGATGTGTTCGACGATAACGAGCACATCACGTTCGATTCAAATGGCTTCTGCGTCGTGTCGTGAAGCATCGCGCTTCGTATCGCCGTTGCACGTCGTGGATATCAACGCGGTCAGTCCCAGTAGCCTCAGCGCACACAGAAACTCATCTACTTACCCAGACTGTTCAACGGCCCAACGACCATTATTTATTTATTCTTATTGGCGTAATTATTTTCCTGCAAGATCTTGGCTGTCACATCGGGACCGGTCCCAAAACGGCTGTCATTCGGCGACTGAGTCGTCTCGCGGTTGTTGCGACCATTGTGGTCACGGACGTTTTTAAGACGTTGCCGGTAAGCGTATCTCAGGGCTCGACCACCGTACCACACTCACCGAGCGACAATAGACCACAATCGTCTGTATCGCCACGGCCCATCATAGCGACCTATGTAACGTCGCGGATGCGCTTTATTTGTACTATTTGCATGGCAGTCTTGGGATCGACAGACGGAAATCATGGAGAGGTCTCGTCGGATGGGACGTTTTGTACTTGTAGCTCGACCTTTTACGTTCACATCCCCCTTCTTTTTCGTGTTTTGGCGTCGCCGTCGTGTATGTCGCTAGTTTTTTTCGAAGCTGGTTCTTCGTTGGTCAATGGAAATCAATCCTTGTGATTTGCTTCAGTTCTATGCGTCCACCTTGCAACATTTTTGTTTCCCACGATTCTACAATGTGACTTAAACATCCATTGCCAATGGAGAGGTTCTCGTCAGATTTGTACCCTTGCTGTTGCAGAGTCTGACGATCGGAAGCTCTACAAGGCATTATCGTCACCTTTCCTTGTCGCCTTGTCGGTCGAACGGTATTTAATTTTTCTCAATTCATGCAGACGTTTTTCTCGTCAAGTGTTGAACCGCGACTTCTCCGAGTCCAATAACATGCATGTCTCTTTTTAAGGTCCATTCTTTCCTATTAAATTAAAAAAGAGGGCGTTTGATATGATTTCAGATGACCTGATGCGTATACGTGTTTTTGTGCGTCGCGGTCAACGTATTCTTGTCCACGACCCTTAATTTCTCTTCTGGAAGCTGATACGGCCTGGACACTCCGCCGCGATTGACGAGTCGAAACGCGATCTAAAATCGTTTCGTCTGAAGGTGAGCAATATCTCTTGGGGACAACATCTTTTCGAGTCTGGTGCACGTCGTGCGTCGACAACTATCCGGCGACGGTCTCGTTCTTTCATCGCCTAAATACTTTTCACCGTCCACATGTTCGTGCACGTCGCGCTTGCAACATCTAGATTTGCGTCAAGCTTTTCGTGTCGGGATATCGATTCTCTCCGCGTTCTTCCACCGCCTTCATCCCCATCGAAACGCGATACATCGGATTCCGCGCCTCGAATTAAATGTCGCTCGAGACGGAAAATTAAATCGCTGTGGCAGCATATCCCAAAGCTCGAGGTGATCGAGTCCGTATCTCGTCTCGGATGAAAAAGAATTCAAAGCGCACAAGTCTCTTCCGCATCGCGGTGGACAATTCGGCCTCGCCTATTCACGACGCTTTTTTCGCCTTCCCACGATCCAACTACTCGTCTGTACCACCGAACGTCAGGAAGAACGGTCTTTTCGATATAAGACGACCAATGAGAGCGAACGAAACCATCCGTCTTCGACCGCGGGCTCGAGAATTGACGCATGGAACGTAATAGCCAGTCCCCCGAGATGATGGCCGTCTACAGGGGTTAGTCCTTCTCCTCCCATCCCCGTTTTACATCCCCAACCTCCTTCCTCCCTCGCAGCCTATGCGTCCGGCCTCGCACCGACGCCACGACCCGAGTACAGGATCTTGCACGGCTGGCACCCTTGGATCCAAGTCCCTTCCGGCTATCTCCCGATCCGAATTGCCCAATTCTCCCGGGGCACCCGCCAGACGGGCGACGACCGACTGTACCACTGGGCGATCTTCATCCCGACCTCGACGCGCCGCGGGATCGGGAACTACTACGAGATCGGGGGTAGCCTTCGGGAAGGGTACTACCTCCAGCACGTCGTCCACGACCGACACGTCATGTGGCACAACGAGCGTGGGACGCACCTCGTCGGGTTCGTCGCGCCGGAGCATCTCCGTTTGCTCGAGGCGCGGTTCGCGCTCGTGCCGATCGCGCAGGGGAGGCCGACGTGGAATTGCCAGACGTGGGTCGTGGACGCGTTGCAGGGGTTGAATTCGCGCGAGATGTACGCGGTGCAGATGAACTTTGCGCAGTGGTACCAGCAGATGGAGATCGTGGACGCGGCGTGGAACGTTGGGGACGTATAGAACGGGCAAATGTACGTCGACGAGCATAGATCTAGATGTCATTTTCAAAAAAAAGAAAGATTCCCCCTCGAATTGCTTCACTTTTTTGTATCCGCTGTACAAACCATCAGTACTTCGTCTAGTACGTTCTAATGTTGGTCTTACCCGACGACCACATCCTGACGAGTATACTTGTGTGGGTCTCTGGTGTATTCGCAGTAGATCGCTATTGCCCCCGAAAAGCCTGAGGTGGGTATTCGATGCAATTGCTTTATCAAGACGACCATTTTGGAGGGCACTCAAAGCATACCCCGGTTGCGCAGTGACTGTGGCGAATTTGATACTATTTCCTGTAGTCGGTTTTGGCACCGGTTCAACGTAAGTATTTGATATCGAACGCATGTTGCGTGAGTCTCATTCGAATCATAAATGCATCACTATGGCCAAGGGAGTGGTTCATACCTTCAGCGCTCAAGGAGACCAGGAAGGGTTACTTTATACGCACAGATTCGCTAGAATGTTATAGACGAATGGCATAACTTATGTACATAAGGCAATTCAGGCCATCTGCTTGGGTGACAGTGTAGATCGGACCAGCAAAAATAACTTCGAGCCGCTGGAAGTTTTTAGCCAGGCGATATTTAAGGTCAATCACGGCGGCCCGAACTCCGAAAATGATCAATCGACCGCTGAGAACTTGCAAGTTTTGTTGTCACGTCGTTTACCATCCCCCTCCACCTGGTCCACCAAAGCAAACAAACTCTTCCTCAGCCTCTAGATCAGCGTGAGTATGGCCGGAACAACCCAAAGTACTACAGATTCCGCATTGTATGTCTTCCTCAGTTCGGGAATAGCTGTCCCACTGGCGACAGCGCCGTTTTAGAAACCAACTCATTACCATCGAAAGTAAGCTGGATAGGTTACAACCCCTTTTCTGTACCGTTTGATATTTCCAGACATCGAGCTCTCCATCCAAGGAAGAACAAGGTCATCGGAACCCTCACTTGTCCTGTCGGCGAGATGGTGCAGAAGGCAAAGAATAAAGGTACGAGGAAGATCTATTCGATTTATTTTATTGGTGCGATCTTTAGGACCAGTGTTTGAAGAGACTCTCCAACGCGTGATCCCAGATGAGCCTAATCCCGAAATGAATATCAAGTTTCTTTTCACCGTGGAATCTAGCAATGACAATGCAGCCGAGCTGCAAGCACGGGATTCCATCAAAATGGAGACGGGTGTCTTCAGACCAATGAACCAAGAAGCTCGTCAAGTTGGCACTGCTTCCGAACCTGTAGATATTTCCACCTTGGAGGTGGATACTAGCAAAGCAAAAGTTCAGACGTTCGAGACCACGTGGGGGGTTCTATTGGACAGGTTGAGGTTATTCAACGACATTATCGCTGATGTCGCTCAGGTATGTACTACTTAATGGGTTAATTCTTGCTCAGTCTCGATTCACTCAGATTCATCCATACGCGTCGCTGGCATGGTCCACCATATCAGCTACAAACCAAGTCTGTTTCATCTCTCAGTGTTCGATCCGATTCTCATTAAAATTTTTGACGTAGGTGATTATAAACCAGAAGGATCGAGACGATCGGATCATTCGGCTAGCAGGAATGATGAGTGATATTTTCAACTTCGTTAACAATGCGGAGCCTTTAAAGGCGATCGAAGGAAACAAGGAGACTGTGATACAACTTATCCAACTGGTGACGGAGTGCGGGTACTTCATCATCCACTACGCTCAGCGAAAGAGTTTTTGTTAGTCTTCCTTGTCGTCATCTAGCACGACATTAACACTCATTTCTCAGGGATCCGAACAGCTAAATACACGTTTTCTGATATCGATGATAAGATTGTAGGGTACCAGACCAAACTACAAGACTCAAGATGGTATATTTGGAGCGGGTTGCACAAAATACTGGAATGATTGTGATTCGAATGGTGAGCATAGCGGAGCACACCGGTATGCCTACTTGTTTTAAACTGGTCAGATACTGATGAATACACGATATAGCAAATATTGTGAAAGAAACTAGTGAGTAGGGTTGTTCTCACCTCTATTCAGATACTGGTAAACTTATGTCCCAGCGAGTAATTCGGAACGAGCTCGTAAGTTATATGACTGTTCTTACTATCACACGTTTACTCTCAACCAGTGGAACACATAGTTCTCAATGACATACTGTACGCGTTCGGTGTGGGGCATTCGCAAGATAAGGGTTGTCTACCTAGAACTCGCGAAACAATTATGGGTGATATTTGCGATGTTTTGAATAATCCCGCCCCGGATGCCCCACGAGTTTGTCTTCTCACTGGCTTGGCTGGACCGGGGAAATCGGCGATTTCTCACACAATTGCTTGGTTATATGATGGCCAGAAGAGGTTAGGATCATCCTATTGCTTTTCCAGCACTGACATCTCGAGACGGAATCCAGGAAATTTGTTTAGTACGATTGCGCGGGACTTGTCCGACCGTGATATTGAATATAAATCTGCTCTCTTGGAGGTCGTCAAGGATAACCGGGCACTTCGCTGGTCTACTACCCCTTCCGAACAAGTTGATCGGCTGATCATCGAGCTCAGCAAACATGTTTATCCCGTCGGGCCCTTAGTTATCGTGATAGATGCTCTGGACGAAAGTGGGGACCAAGCCAGTCGTCGCTAACTTCTTCGAGTTCTCTCTACACATTTATTTGATGACTCCCTTCCGAAGTGTCTTCGTTTTCTCATCACTGCTCGCCCGGAGAGCGATGTCGTAACCGCAGTTTCGTCTAGCTCACAGGTCGTTCATAAGCAGACAAGCGATATTCCTGATGATGTCGTCGACAGGGACATCGAAAGATCCATCTATCATTCCCTTCATACATATTCAGAGCTCGAGTCTAGTCGACCGCAGAAGGAGTGGTGTCAACTTCTCGTCCAACGTTCCCAGCACTTGTTCAAGTGGGCTGCTACAGCGTGTAAATTCATTGATGGGATTGGTAGCGCAGGAGTCCCGCCGACGGAACGGTTGGAGATCGTCTTGCAAAACAACCACCCTGGGACTGCTACCGGACCCTTAGATAAACTATACCAGACTATACTAAACCAACTTTTCGAATCCAAAGTTGCTCAAAAGTACTTCCAAGAGGTGATGGGTGTACTATTTGCCCTTAAGGAGCCGTTATCGCTTACATCTCTTTCTTCCCTGTTCAACAAAAATGAGGTCTTGCATTTGTGAAACATCATTGGAACACTGTCTGACGATGGGAACACTCAGCAGTGGAACAGAAGGAGTGCATACGAAAAATGGATTGATTCTGGACAAGAATGGGGGGGCCTTTATATACTGTTATTGTAGTGTGTCAGGCTGCCCGATCAAGCATTGATTGGGAGCAGCACCGGAATGGCATTGGCATGGAACCTGGCTGTTATCTCTTACAATCATCAAGCCAATATTGCCAGGATTGCTACTAGATGGTGTTGTTGATGAAGCCAGATCAATTCGGCCACTCCACACCTCGTTCTGAGACTTTTTGCTAGACCACACTGTCACCTCGATGTTCCATGTGGATATTGTACCTAAGTATCACCTCTCTCTCGGAGATGCATTGGTTTCCTGCATGCAAACTGGACTCAAGTTCAACATGTGTGCTCTTAAAGACTCGCAACGTCACAATGTTGATCTCCCCGATCTGACTCAACGGAGAGACAAAGTGATTCCTCCCCATCTTTTATATTCTTGTCAATATTGGATAGTTCATTTAGGCGAAGCAAACTGTACTCCCGAGTTACTGCACATGGTTACAAATTCCATTAAATTATTTTTCCCCTATTGGCTTGAAGCCATCAACCTCCTCTCCCACTCTTCCTCATTACCTATCACATCTGCTTCAGAGACCTGTAGAATTTTACAGACATGGGCCAAGGTAAGATGAAACATGATGTCCATCTAGTTCTGATTTATGTTCCAGTAGAGCCATGAGATTCACGTAGAGCCAGAAAGTTAATGGGGCAAGGTAGTGGTTCAAACGTTCAAACGTTCAACATCCGGTTGTCAGATGATGTAGATCACACCACCAAAAATAGTAACTTCGAGCTACTAGAAACTAGCCAGGGATATATCAGGTCAATCATAGCCCGAACTCCGAAATGCCAGCATATTATTTAACCAAGCCAGCAAGTGTCGGCCTCCGACTAAAGATTTGTTCTCACGAGTCGTTTTCGTCCCCACCATCCCCCTCCACCAAAGCGGATAAACTCTTTCTCAGCAACTAGACTAGCATGAGTATGGCCAAAACAATCCAGGGCACAGATTCTGCATTGTATGTCTTCCTCAGTTCGGGAGTACTAGCAGTCCAAGTGTGCTAAGTGCCGTTTCAGAAACAAACTCATTACCATCGAGAGTAAGCTGGATAGGTTATAACCCTATTTCCGTACCGTTTGATATTCTTTTTTCCAGACATCGAGCTCTCCATCCAAGAAAACAGTAAAAAATATTATGTAGAAATTCACGTGGGCGATACAAATACAAAAAAGACGGCGGAGAAGGGAAAGAAGAATGGGAATACCATTTCCTGGAATGAAAAATGGTTTTTGTAAGTACCTGTCTCCTCTTCAATCCCGGTAAACTAAATGCTGCCAGCAATGGGAACGACCGTTCAAGCTTTGCCATAAATATCTATGAGAAGCACCACCTCTGGAAGAACAAGGTCGTCGGAACCCTCACTTGTCCAATCAGTGAGATGGTGCAGAAGGCAAAGAACAAAGGTACGATGAAGATCCATTCAATTGATTTTATTGATGCGATCTTTGCCACTAGTGTTCGAAGAGACTCTCCAGCATGTGATCCCCGGTGGGTCTGATCTGGAATCAAAGATCAAGTTTCTTTTCACTGTGGAATCGGGCAGTAGCAACGCAGCTGAGCTGCAGGCTCGAGATGCCATCAAAAAGGCGACGGATGTGTTTACGCCAACCAGCCAAGAAGCGGGTCAAGTTGGTACTACTCTCGTACCTGTTGACGTTTTCACCTCGGGAGTGGATACCAGCAATGTTGTAATTGCCAAAGTACAGACGTTCGAAACAACATGGAGCGTTCTATTAGACAGATTGAGGTTGTTCGACAAGATCGTCACTGATGTCGCTCAGGTATGTACTATCTAACAGGTAGATCCTCGCTCAATTTGAATCCATTCAGCTTCATCCGTATGCATCGTTTGCATGGTCCGCTATATCAGCTGCAAACAAGGTTTGTTTCATCACTCAGTATCCGATTCGACGATTATGATGTTTGACGCAGGTACTTGTAAACCAGAAGGATCGGGACGATCAAATCATTCGGCTAGCGGGAACGATGAGCGATGTCTTCGAATTCGTTGACGATGCCGAGCCTTTGAAGGCGATCGAAGGAAACAAGGAGATCGTGAAGCAACTTCTCCGACAGGTGACGGAGTGCGGGTACTTCATCGCCGACTACGCTCAGCAAAAGAGCTTTTGTCAGTCGTCGTCGTCGTCGTCCTGGCACTATATTGACTCTCGTTTTTCAGGGATCCGAACAGCGAAATACGCGCTGTCTGATATCGATGAAAAGATCGTGAGATACCAGACCAAACTACAAGAACTCAAGACGGCATACTTGGAGCGAATTACGCAACACACTGGGATGATTGTGGTTCGAATGATGAGTGTGGCGGAGCAAACCGGTAAGACCTAATTATTGTAAACTGGCCGGACATTAATGAATACGCAACAAAGCGAACATCGTGAAAGATACCGGTGAGTTATGTTTCTCAAGTCTCTACTCAAACGCTGATAAAAGCTCGGCATGATAACCTGGAACAAACTCGTAAGTCATATGTCTTTTCTTGCTATCACACGTTCACATACCCCCAACACAGCGGAACACATAGTTCTCAACGACATACCGTACGCGTTGGATGCGGGGTGTTCACAAGATAAGGGATGTCTGCCTGGGACTCGTGAAACCATTCTGAGTGATATTTGTGATATTTTGAACAATCCCGCCACGGATGCTCCACGAGTTTGTCTTCTCACTGGCTTGGCTGGATCGGGCAAGTCGGCGATTGCTCACACGATTGCTCGGCTATATTATGATCAAGGGAGACTGGGATCGTCCTACTGTTTTTCCAGCGCCGACGTCTCGAAACGGAATCCAGGAAACCTATTCAGTACGATTGCGCTGGACCTGTCCGACCATGATCCCGAATACAAGTCTGCCCTCTGGGAGGTTGTCAAGGACAACCGGGCACTTCGCTCATCTACTAACCCTTCTGAGCAAGTCGAGCGGCTCATCATCGAGCCCAGTAAATACGTTCATCCTGTCGGGCCCCTTGTCATCGTTATTGATGCTCTGGATGAAAGTGGCGACCATGCCAGTCGTCGACAACTTCTTCGAGTCCTCTCTACCCATTTATCCGACAACACCCTTCCTATGCATCTTCGTTTCCTTATCACTTCTCGCCCTGAAAGTGATATAATGGCCGCGATCGCATCCAGCTCCCAGGTAGTTCATAAGCAGACAAGCGATGTCTCCGATGATGTCGTCGACAGGGATATCGAGAGGTTCATCTATCATTCCCTTCACACATATCCGGAGCTTGAATCTAGTCGACCGCAAAAGGAGTGGTGCCGACTTCTCGTCGAGCATTCCCAGCACTTATTCCAGTGGGCTGCTACAGCATGCAAATTCATAGAAGGGATTGGTGGGATAGGACTCAAGCTGATTAGACGGTTCGAGATCGTGTTGCAAGATAACAACCGTGCAACTACTCGCCATTTAGATGAGTTATATCAGACGATACTGGGCCAGCTTTTCGAGTCTGAAGAAGCTCGAGAGTGTTTCCAGGAGGTGATGGGTGTGCTGCTTGCCCTAAAGGAGCCATTATCTCTTGCATCTCTTTCTGCTCTATTCGACAAGAATGACGACATGAGTTTGCAAGAGGTCATCAAGCCGATGGGGTCACTACTGGACGGGGTTATTGATGAAGAAAGACCAATACGGCCACTTCACACCTCATTCCGAGACTTCTTATTAGACGGGAATCGCAGTTTGACGTTCCAGGTGAACATTGTTCCTCAGCACCACCTCTCCCTCGGGCATGCATTGATCTCCTGTATGCAAACACGACTCAAATTTAACATGTGTGCCCTTGAAGACTCACGATGTCGCAACGCCGATATCCCCGACCTGGCCCAACGAATAAGCAAAGTAATTCCATCTCATCTTTCATATTCATGCCAATACTGGATAATCCATCTGAGTGAGGGAAGGTGTAATGCTGAGTTGGTGGATATGGTCCAGGATTTCATCAAATTGTTTCTTCCCTACTGGCTTGAAGCTATTAGCCTCCTCTCCCACTCTTCCTTATCACCTATTGTGTGTGCTCTAGAGACCTGTAGAATTTTACAGACCTGGGCCAAGGTAAGATGAAACATGATGATGATGATGATATAGTTCTGATTCATATTCAAATAGGGCCATGAGATTGCTACATTGGCAACAGAAGCATTCCATTTCATCAGAGCATTTGCTCCAGTACTAAGAACATCCACTCCCCACCTTTATTTGTCAGCCATGCCTCAAACACCAACTAACTGCCCACTTCATGCACTATGGAAGGATCACCTGTGTAAACATGTCTCAGTCACCTCTGGGCATCCAGCCTTGTGGCCAGCAGGAGTTCTTACCTTGCATGGGCATGAAAGTGCTGTTACTTCTGTTTGCTATTCACCAGATGGTAAACATATTGTGTCTGGCTCTTCTGACAACACTATCAGAGTTTGGGATGCCACCACTGGTCAGGCTGTGGCTGGTCCATTTCAAGGACACACAGGAGAAGTCTGGACTGTTGGCTTCTCACCAAATGGGAGGAATATTGTGTCTGGCTCTGAAGACAAGACTATCATGGTTTGGGATGCTATCACTGGTCAGACTGTGGCAGGTCCATTTCAAGGACATACAGGATGGGTCAAGTCTGTTGGTTACTCACCACCAGATGGTAGGCACATTGTGTCTGGCTCTTCTGATAAAACTGTCAGAGTATGGGATGCCACCACTGGTCAGGTTGTGGCAGGTCCATTTGAAGGACACACAGAAGGGGTTACCTCTGTTGCCTACTCACCAAATGCTAGGCACATTGTGTCTGGTTCTTCTGACAAAACTATTAGAGTTTGGGATGCCACCACTGGTCAGGCTGTAGCAGGTCCATTTGAAGGACACACAGAAGGGGTCACCACTGTTGCCTACTCACCAAATAGTAAGCACATTGTATCTGGCTCTGATGACAAGACTGTCAGAGTTTGGGATGCCACCACTGGTCAGATTGTGGCAGGTCCATTTCAAGGACATACAGTATTGGTTACCTCTGTTGTCTACTCATCAGATGGTAGGCAAATTGTATCTGGCTCTTGGGACAGGACTGTCAGAGTTTGGGATGCCACCACTGGTCAGACTGTGGCAGGTCCATTTCTAGGACATACAGAGTGGATCTGGACTGTTGGCTACTCACCAGATGGCAGGCATGTTCTGTCTGGCTCCAGTGACAACACTATCAGAATTTGGGATGTCACCACTGGCACTGGTCAGGCTATGGCAAGTTCATTTCAAGGACATGTAAAAGGGGTCAACTGTATTGCCTACTCACCAAATGATGGGCACATTGTGTCTGGCTCTGCTGACAACACTGTCAGAGTTTGGGACATCTTCACTGGTCAGGCTATGGCAGGTCCATTTGAAGGACACACAAGTTGGGTTACTTCTGTTGGTTATTCTCCAGATGGTAGGCATATTGTGTCTGGCTCTGATGATGACACTATCAGAGTTTGGAATGCTACCACTGGTCAGGTTGTAACAGATCTATTTCAAGGACATATGGGTTGGATCAGCTCTGTTGGCTACTCACCACCAGATGGTAAACACATTGTGTCTGGCTCTTCTGACAACACTATCAGAGTTTGGGATGCTACCACTGGTCAGGCTGTGTTAGGTCCATTTGAAGGACATACAGAAGGAGTTACCTCTGTTAGCTACTCACCTGATGGGAGGCACATTGTGTCTGGTTCTTATGACATGACTGTTAGAGTTTGGGATGCTACCACTGGTCAAGCTATAGCAGATCCATTTCTAGGACACACACTTTACATCTACTCAGTTGGATACTCACCTGATGGTAGACACATTGTGTCTGGCTCTGAAGACAAGACTGTTAGAATTTGGGATGCCACTACTGGTCTGGCTGTGATGGGTCCACTTGAAGGGCACACAGAGTCAATCAGATCTGTTAGCTACTCACCAGATGGTCAGCACATTGTGTCTGGTTCTTGTGACAAGACCATCAGAGTTTGGAATGCCACCACTGGACAGACTGTGGCAGGTCCATTTCCAGGGCATGCAACTTCCATCACTTCAGTTATCTACTCATCAGATGGTAGATATATTATCTCTGGTTCAGTTGACCAAACCATCAAAGTGTGGAAAGTAGAAGATTTTTGTCTTTTCAAGGAACTTTCTATTCATGATGGTTGGATTCAAGTTTCTAATGATGCCTTGTTTGGTTGGATAGCTCCTTGGAATTTCTCTACATTTTGTCTTCCTATTCATTCACTGGTTATAGCTTCAAATACCTATTACAAAGTTGATTTTGATTATTCATTGGTTGGAAAGTCTTGGATTTCTTGCTGGCAGTAATAACATTGTCTACTTTTTGATATCTACATCTACATCTGCTCTTTTATATAGTTTGTTTTTGTCTATATTCCTCTTCTGAAGCAAGTGGAATTTATTCTTTGGTAAAGATTCAACATTCAGTTTTTAAGTGGTTGTGATCAACTTCATGCACAAGCAATCATGAAACTATTGTGTGCCTGCTTGGTTAATCATTTAACTTTATTTAAATATTTACTAGCTATTATGTAACATATGTTTGCATATTTCAAAAGCCACACCTCAGGAGTTGCCATGAAAAGACCCTGGTACACATGAGCAGGTGAGAAAGTTTGTTTGTGCTAACAGTGCTTGGGGTCTTTTTACAGTAGTTCCTGAGAAACTACTATTGAAATATGCCAATATATGTTTCATAATAGTTAGTAGATATTTAGATAAAGTTAAATGATTAACTGAGCAGATGTACATTAGGCTAAGTTGAATTTAAGTAAAATTTGTGTATCTAAACAGGGCCTAAAAACAGGAGGCACAAATTCTAACAAAGAGCCAGACTATAGTGTTTTTATGTTGACACCAGGTATGATGCCTGTCATAATAATTTGTTCATACATATGTACATTGCTTCAGTAACTTTACATTTTGCTTATTGTGGCTTATTGTGATTTTGCATAGCTAAGCAATTGCTTATTCTGCTTGACAGCTTCCACAACATCAGAAAACTTGCCTAAAATTTCATTTCAAAGGTTTCTTTATATTTAAACTAACATTTTCAATGTTATACAACAAAGTAAGGATGTGTTGTGCATAAAATGAAACTTGACAAGCTGTGCAAGCCACAATAAGCAAAATGTGAAGTTATTGATTAGTAGCATTTGACAAGCATCTATACTAATGCGTGCGCACATGCGTTCCTGACCCTCGTCTCCCGTCCGTCGGCAATCTCAGCCCATAAACTCAACCCGAGCGAGACGACACATACGATGACCTCTAAACTCAACAAGTGTGTAGCCCTGTGTCCAAAAGGATATCCCCAACGATCGACGCACCTCCTTACACTGGTGTGTGGTCATCAAGACTTTGTCCGAGAGAAAGAACAGGTTGCCACAGTGACGGAAGAGAACGAGGGGTAACTCCAGTTCTCGGGAAGGTGTACTAGGAAGAGTCAATGAAGGATCCGGTGCATCGATCATAGCCGTCGGTCTGCCAAATGGTAACCAAGTTGATAATGTTTCAACGAAAGAGATGGTGATCCCAGCCTCTTGGGAGACGACGAAAAAAAAACGAAACGACACAGAGAATAACCACGAAGAAAATGAATACCTGAATTCGAATGAGCAACATATTCGAGGCGATGCACGAACATGCTATCAATTAGAAAACGACCTAGAGTTCCCTATGCTCAGGGTGGACACCCGAGCTGTTTGCCACTTTGCTGCCTCCATTCCGTCATAAGCCTTGTGTCGCTTGGTGTAGCGTGGCCGTCAAATCTAGCTAACATTGCTGATATCTATCAAGGAGAATAAGGATCGAAGATAACAAAGTCGAACGAACTAACACTTGAGGCCAGCTCCACCACCTATAACAAGAGCCGAATGTCAACATTTGCATGTGTACATCCAACATGAACGATTACTCACATATTGCCATGACCAGGAGGGAGAGATAAAGGTTTGAAGAAAGCTGAAGTTGTCTCCTGTGAATGTCAGGTAGGTTGTATGTCCTATGTCCTAAGTCCCTCTTTAAGAGGCCCAGCTCCATGGTGAACGAGTCGGATTCCTCCTCTTGGGATACGAGCGGTACGAAATCGACATCGGAATCTAGCGCCTGGCTTGTCAGAGCTCGTTCGAGGTAAAGGGACTAGCGTGAAAGCGAGCAAACCTTTGAACATGAAAGTCGACGTTCCGATGGCTAGCACGAGTAACCCCTTGGTCATAGCGTTGTCTCGCATGTCAGAGGTAGAAGGTCCAGCTTGACAGTTAGCAAAGTTATAAAAACAGAGATCGATGTTTCGGTATCAAGCACGAGCAAGAGCGCAGACGTATCCCCAGGGAAGAACGTGCGTGCCAGCAGAGTGAAATAAAACGCGAAGAGCTCAAGACCGGACAAAACAACGCCGGTGACCGTAGCGCGATGACAAACATGAGTCGCACGTACACGAAAATGGATTAAAAAAAACTCCTTACGGCGATGTTGATAACGACAGTGATACCCGAGTGGGCACCTAGACCCACGGTGAAGTCACGGGCGACGAGACGCAAATCCGAAATGATTGAGCCATTCCCAATACCATCATTATGAGTTTGCCTGATGCCCAAGTAACCTAATAAAAGATATGTTCCAGTACCGTGAGGAATAATCTTGGGCCATTCCAGTCGATGATGTGACCCAAAATAAAGCTGGAGAAGGACAAGCCTATTACAAAGACGTCGAGAGAGAACGAGGGAGAACAAGAGCCGAGACCGATGATATTAAGTTGCGTACGCGACACTCCAGGGCGTGCCCAGGTTGCGGCGTATGGGCTAGGAATGTCATGTTTGATGAACACACACGGACTGAAGTCAACGGCAATGCACGAAAGAACGTAGGCTGTTCGACCGCCGCCGCCGCGATCAATTAGTGCGCTACATCGCGTAACAAACCAGCTCCAGAACCCAATGCGATGATGAAGGATCCAAGGAGGGTGGCCACGCGAGGTATACTAAACAATTTGTCTCAATACACGGACATTTGGCATTGGTTTTTTTTTTTGCAGCGCCTCTCAACAGAACGAAACACTATCGGGTGGGACTGGGTGGGGGCGAAGGAACACGTAAGCGGCGTAGCAAGTTGACGGTGCCTGAAAATTTGGCTGCGATTGAATTGTCCAATAGGTCGTACCACTCCACGAAGTCGTCACGACAATCGCCCAACTATATCTCCACCCCGCTGAAACCGAGTGCCACGCTCGATTTCCAAGAACCGCGCGACATTGCACCCGTCGCGGCATGGGCAGATAACGCCCCCAGACAGGCAAAACACAGATGGGCTGCGCCGCTACACTACATCGACGCCATCGATGACTACCCAGCGAGACCCGCCTGTGCCCCGGTATGCTTGAAGGTAGGGAAGGCCAGACGCAACGTCTTGCGTGCGATCCGGAACACGACTGACGTCCTGCAGGCATTCAGAGTTGGCAAGAACGAACAGGACGTGTCTCATCATACGTCCAGGATGCATTCAAGTTTTTGATCCACCTCGTCAGTGACATCCTTCACCTCAGCTCATCTCACGGCTTCAACAACGACAAGAAGAGTTTTGATGGACGCAGTACGAGTACTTGCTTTGTCGTATCCTGTCCGTCGAGTCGTCGTTTGACCCGTGTGTCTAGACCTCCATCCCGTCTAGAACTTGCTCCTCATCTCGGATGTCTCCACACTTTTCCAATCAATTATACCCTCCCGTCTTCGGCCCCCAAAGGTCAAAATCTTACTCCGTGATACCATCTACGATCCGTACGTCCCTCGTCTGTTTGTGACGACAAATGGAAAGAAGACGTAGAGGATTGGCTCGCTTTTCCAGCCTTTTCGTAAGGCCAGCCGTGTCAAATCTAATCCGTGCCCTCCCTCTTTTCGATGGATGTGAACGACGGGGACGGTGGGTTGGGCGTGAACGACAATGTTCTCTGTTCATACGCTTAGGCGAAACCGATCCATCAGCTCAGTTGTGCTATCGAAGAACTCGACAACTTTAGGTGATGAGGACGTGGGCCGGCGAAGATGAGGTGCAGCTCTCGTGCGCAAGAAAGCTGTATCTCGAACTGTCCGCCCCCGAGTACACAGGGTTGATCAAGCAGTGGGTCATCAAAACGTTGTTGACTGTATATATATGGACCCCCAAGAAGACTGAATAAAGCGCTATCTATCCCTGTTAAATAACAGCTCAAAGATGTAGACAGTCATGTATTGATATTGGATTTTATTAGCTCGTGAGCGAGTGTCATAGCATCACCCGGCCGATCGAATTCGTATCTAGGAAAAAGAAAAGAAAAGAAAAGGAGAAAAAGTCAATCGTATCTTCCGCAAGTTATATTCAAGAGAAACGCAAATGACGCGTCTTCACTCTATAATCATCTGAAAAACGCATGTTCAACTGTCTGATCGCAGTCATCGAGAACGCGATATCGTCCGTTTTCGATCCCTTGGCGGGGAGATCGACAAGAAAACTGAACGACAATTCTCGCTCATGTGCGGCGATTGGTACAACCCAGTCAATCGGACGATACCAAGGAGCAGGACGCACGCCTTGCGCGAGCACGAGCCACTGCTCCACCACAGTCTTCGAGAGTGCCTTATGGTTGAGCGCATAGACGACCTTCAACGTCATCGATCATGCGTATTTTTGATGATGCTAGATCGGCCTTTGTTCGAACGATCACAAGAGAAACGTACGAGTACGGTTTACTTGAAATGCACCAGTTGTCCGTCAGCACCTCATAAATCAGCAATGATGTCACCGACAATATTTCGGCGCTGGTTCTTTCTGCGGAGGCGCTAACGGACTGAGACCCATCCCGCCCATCAGTAGAGGCCCGTGAAATGACCCTCCAGTGGCCAAGGGTAGTCCTTGGCTTATTAGTGGTGGGAACGGCCCGTACCCGGGATGTGCGTGAGCATGAGGTAGAGGATGTGCGTACGACCTTTAGGAAGTTTGTGTGGATAGAAACGATTGTGACGACGCTGGAACGTGAGTTCCTTGAGACCGAACCAGGCGTTGAGTATAGTCCAGGCTGTAGCCTGTCACCCTGGGGGTAAATGTAATCAAACTGACCACTGGCAGGACGTGGTACATATGTAATAGGATGTAGCGGAACACTATTTTGGCCTCCTGGGCCAGACGGTGGCGTCACGCGTACGTATTAACGGAGGACCTGGTGCCACACCATCTAGAGACACGGGAGGTCACATACCCATCATTCAGCAACGGAACCATCCGCAGTGATGACAAAACATACAGTGCACACCACGTGGCGGTAGTCGTGTGTATTGTTGTCCAAGAGTAGAAGCAGACCTAGAGGGTGCAGCGGGTGCGTGCGGCTGTCGAACTTGTGTTCCCGTAGGTGACAGTCGAGGCAGATTCATGAGCACGGTATCGCGACTCCGGACCGGGATGGTACGGTGATTGCGCGTCGCTCCCTCTGACAGGTGGGTCACCCCAAGCCCCGTTTGGTGGGCATAGAGAGAATCAGATGTACTTGGAAATCTTTCTATGCACCGGTATGACCCGGCCCGAGAACCAGCGCCACGTGCCATTCACCCTGAGCCCTCGTTTTGTTCTCTCTCTCAGTTTTCGTCACCCTACAAAACGAACCCTCTAGACCAGCATGAATACGGCTAGAATAATCCAAAGCACAGATCTTGCGTTGTATGTCGCCCTGAGAAATGGTAAATCAATTTACTGTGCTAAGCACCGTTTTAGAAACAAACTCATCAACATCGAAAGTAAGTTGGATTGCTTAGAACGCTATTTCCGTACCATTTGACATTTATTCCAGACATCGAGCTCTCCATCCCTGCGAACAGTAAAAAGTATTACATAGAAATTCGTGTGGGCGATACAAATACCCAGCAGACGACAGAGAAGGGAAAGAAGAGCGGGAATACCATATCCTGGAACGAAAAGTGGTTTTTGTAAGTACGCGTTTTCTGTTTAATTTCGGTGAAACGAATGCTGCTAGCAACACGAACGACCGTTCAAGCCTCACCATAAGTGTTTATGAAAAGCATCGCGTCAGGAAGAATAAGGTTATCGGAACCCTCACTTGTCCAATCAGCGAGATAGTGGAAAAGACAGAGAATAAAGGTACGAGGAAGATCTAATTGATTAATCTCATTGATATGATCTTTGGGACTAGTGTTCGAAGAGACTCTCCAACGCGTGATCCCCGATGGGTCTGATCGAGGAATGAAGATCAAGTTTCTTTTCACTGTGGAATCAGTCAGTGGCAACGCAGCTGAGCTGCAGGCTCTGGATGCCATCAAAATGGCGACGGATGTGCTCACACCGGCGAACCAAGAAGCTGGTCAAGTCGGAACTATTCCCGTACCTGTTGACGTTTTCACCTCGGGAGTGGATACTAGCAACATCGTGATTGGCAAGGTACAGACGTTTGAGACGACATGGGGCGTTCTACTAGAGAGGTTGAAGTTATTCAACAAGATCATCGCTGATGTCGCTCAAGTATGTGTTACCTAACCGGCCACCCTTTGAATCTAAATCCAATCAGATCCATCCATACGCATCGCTGGCATGGTCCGTTATATCGGCTGCGAATCAAGTTTGTTGCCTCAGTCAGCATCCGAATCGATGATCATGACAATGTTTGGCGCAGGTACTTGTAAACCAGAAAGATCGAGACGATCGGATTATTCGGCTGGCGGGAACGCTGAGCGACGTTTTCGAGTTTGTTGATGATGCCGAGCCTTTGAAGACAATCGAAGGAAACAAGGAGATCATGAAGCAACTCATCCAACAAGTGACGGAGTGCGGGTACTTCATCACCCACTATACCCAACAAAAGAGTTTTTGTCAGTCGTCGTCGTCGTCTTGGCACCATATTAATCCTTATTTTAGGGATTCGAACCGCGAAATATATATTTTCTGATGTCGATGAAAAGATTGTGGGCTACCAGACCAAACTGCAAGAGCTCAAGAAGGCATATTTGGAGCGGGTTGCACAACACTCTGGGATGATTGTGGTTCGAATGATGAGTGTGGTGGATAATACCGGTAAGGCATAATCGTTGTAAACTAGCCAGATGTTGACGAATATACGATATAGTGGATTTTGTGAAGGAAACCGGTAGGACAGGTTGTCCATACCTCTGCTCAGATACTGATGAAGTTATATCGCAGCGAATGATTTGCAACTAACTAGTAAGTTGGATGCCAACTCTCCCTTCGGTCAAATATTTACGTATCCACGCAGGGGAACATATGGTTCTGGATGACATTCCATACGCGCTTGGAGCAAGATATTCACAGGACAAGGGCTGTCTACCTGGGACTCGCGAAACTCTTGTGCGTGAAATCTGTGATGCTTTGAACAATCCTGCGCCGGACGGCCCGCGGGTTTGTCTTCTCACCGGCTTGGCTGGATCGGGCAAGTCGGCGATTGCTCATACGATTGCTCGGCTATATGATGATCAAAAGAGACTGGGATCGTCCTACTGCTTTTCTAGCACCGACATCTTGAGACGGAATCCAGGAAACCTATTCAGTACGATTGCACGTGACCTGTCCGACCACGATCCTGAATACAAGTCTGCTCTCTTGGAGGTCGTCAAGGACAACCGGGCACTTCGCTCGTCTACTACCCCTTTTCGGGGTGCAAAACCCGACGGTGCAGAGGTGACACAAGGAAGATAGACACAAAGATAAACAATGTATCCTCAGTGGAAACACTCACTGGGTGTCGGAGAGTATGTCGTCCAAGTAAGAGATAAAG
>JBBPUN010000110.1:0-23700 GCA_038094715.1 Heimioporus punctisporus | reverse complement strand
AATATCTACAATTAAATATTAGTGAGGCCAGGGCCTAGGCCCTGGGCTTGGGCCTGATCAAATAACAAGCCAGGCCCTAGGCCCTTATAGGCCCAGATGAGGGCCTGGCCTGGCCTGGCTTATATAGAGCCTCAAGCCAGGGCCTCAGGGCCTCAGGCCCAAGCCTTCACAACACTAGAGGCAACAGAGAACGATCATAGATTGGAGAATGCTACTACAACATCAAAGATATTTATACTACTCAAAAAGCTGTGTCTTATCTTGACGCCAGCACCACCCTCCTTCAACGTGTGGACAGAAATAAAAGAAACGCGGAGGGCGCGAGGTATGCGTATCGTAAGTCTAACATTACCTCCTTTTCAAGATTGATACTCTGAATCAACAGTGGGAAATTCGAAATGATCAGAAGTGAAACGTATGTATCCCTTTCGAAATTCTAAAAATTCTGGAGTAGAAAATAAAGGTGACGGAATTGGAAGTGGTTCCTTTCGGCATATTGGACAGGTACAGGGAGAGTTGGTTTCGGTAGAGGAATGAATGCGATGAGGGATTGTAAATCGAACTGATAGTCGAGGAGCATCTGGGTTGGAACGATGGAAGTCTTTAATGGCCTTAGTGGCATTAGCCAATTCTTTTACTTTTATCCACTCGTTCTCTTCTCGTGGGAATCCTTTCCATTTAACAAGATACTCGATGGTATTTTTTGATTGTCGAGAGTCTAAGATCCATTCGATTTCATGTTCCTCTTGTCCTAAGACGATTTCCGGTGGGGGAGGCGGAGACTGCTGCTGCGAAGGGAATGTGCCTACATGATAAGGATGGAGTAGACATTCGTGGAATACAGGATGAATTTTTTTCCACGAACGATCCAACTGGAGACGGTACGAAGCTAGTCCTTCCTTCTTTATGACCTTGAAAGGTCTGTATCTTTTATCATCAAGCTTCTTGGAAGGACATTCGGTTCGAATATGAGTGGATTCCAGTAAGACCAAATTGCCTGGTTTATATTCCACTGGAGGTCGGACTTTCCTGTCGTGGAATCTTTTCATGTCATAGGCAGCATTCCTCAAGGATGTTTTTGCAATCTCCTGAACCGTCTTCATTTCCTCTACAAACTCATGGGCAGCCGGGTTTCGGGTTACCCCTTTCTGGTAGAATCCAGATCGTGGTTGCTGTCCGTAATTGAGGATAAACGGGGAGTAACCAGTAGCCGATGAGGTGAGCTGGTTATGAGAGAACTCAGCGATGGAGAGCCAATCGGCCCAATCAGTCTGACGATGATTGGTATATATTCGGAGATATTGTTCCACCCCGGCATTTACCCTCTCTGTCTGTCCGTCCGTCTCGGGATGATATGCGGTAGAAGGATTTCCTTCGATTTGTAATAATTTATAAAGTTCGGTCATAAAGGAAGAAACAAATTGGGGACCTCGGTCCGAAATGATTTTTTTTGGTATTCCGTGAAGTTTAAAGATTTCGTTTTTAAATATAGAGGCTACGAATTGAGAAGTGATGTCCATAGTAATGGGAAAAAGACGAATCATTTTTGAAAAGCGATCTACTACGACTAGAATTCCATTTTTTCCATTGGATTCGGGTAATGGTCCTATCATATCTATAGAGATGATCTCCCAAGGGGCGCTTGGGATTTCATTTGGATGGAGGGGGGTTTTCTTTCCTTGTCTATCTACTTTGGTTTTTTGACATTTGTCGCAGCCTTTTACGTATTGGATTATATCTTTTTTTATAGTGGGCCAAAAGTAATGTGTTTTAATCAGATCATGTGTCCGTCGTACTCCTGGGTGCCCCGCTATTGGATGGTCGTGATAGTTTTTTAAGATTTTTTCTTTTAGATGGGGAATCGGGGGGACGTAGATTAGATGTTTCCATCGTATCAGATCATCCTTCTTATTCCACGCCGAATCTTTTTCCTCTAATCCCTTCATCACTTGACTTTCTACATTTTTTTGCCCTTTTTTTATCTCCTCTTCTATTCCCATCGGTTGTCGCATTCGAAGGTGTTGGATTTGTTCGGCATCAATAAGAGTCTGTTGCTGGTTATCTTTTTCTACCTCCTTTTCATGATCTGGTCTTCGGGAAAGTGGGTCAGCCGGGTTAGTAGATCCAGGACGATGTGAAATGGAAAAATGATATTCTTGTAGTAGTTGCTTCCACCTCACTTGTCGCCTGGATAAATCTTGAGGCTTGGTGTAATAGACCAGATTCTGATGATCGGTGAGGATAGAGAAGGGATAGGTGGCGTCGAGGAGATAATGTCGCCACTCTTTGAGGGCGTAAATGATGGCTAACATCTCTAGATCGGCAGCATGGTAATTCCGTTCAGCGTCGTTCAAGGATCTGGAGATGAACGCAACGGGATGCCACTTGTCGTCGAACTGTTGGGAGAGAACAGCTCCGATTCCGATCGTTGACCTGTCTGTTTCTACTCTGAAAGGTCTAGTGCTATCAGGCATCCGAAGGGCTGGGGCTGTAGTGATGGTCTGTTTGAGTTGTTCGAACGCGTGCGTGTGTTCGTCTTTCCATATGAATTCGACTTTTTCGGAGGTAAGAGCATTTAAGGGTTTGGCTATTTGGGCGAAATTTCAAATAAAACATCGGTAAAAGTTGAGGAAGCCTAAAAAACCTCTCAATTCCTTCCTATTCTTGGGTAGGGGCCAGTCGGTTACTCCTTTTACTTTAGCTGGATCCATTTTGATGACGTGATTTCCAACTATTAGTCCCAGGTATTCCGTCTGGGTTTGTTCGAATTCGCATTTGGAGTGTTTTACTGACAGTTTGTTATCCCTCAGGATCTGTAGCACCCGTTGGACGATTTGACGATGTTGGTCCAATGTCTTTGTGTAAATCAGGATATCGTCCATGTATACCAGTACTACCCCTTGGTCTATTAGTTCCCTGAACAGATGGTTCATCATCGTTTGGAAGGTCGCCAGGGAGTTTGTTAACCCGAAGAGCATTACCAGCGGCTTGAATAATCCTCGGTTAGTTCGGAATGCTGCTTTCCACTCATCTCCTTCTTTCATACAAATGTTATTATATCCCCAGCAGATGTCTAACTTGGTGTAATACGAGGCGTCCTTCAGATGATCCACTAATTCTGAAATGAGGGGTGGGGGTACCGATTTTTGACAGTGATGTCATTGAGTTTTCAATAGTCCTGTACTGGCCTTAACTTCCCGTCTTTCTTTTTTATGAAGAAGAAGGGGGAAGCGAACTCTGACTTTGAAGGACGAATTCGTCCCGTTTTCAGATTTTCGGTCAGAAATTCGTCCAACTCCTTTTGTTCGGCTACTGTCAAGTTGTAGGTTTTACAATCCACCGTGTGATTCTCAGGGAGGAGTTCAATGGCGTGATCCCAGGGTCTTCGGGGAGGGAGTTCGTCAAAGTTTTCCTTTGCGAAGACGTCTTTGAATTTGTGATACTGAGGTGGGACGACTTCTTCAAAGGTTTTCTCCTGTTTCGGTTTAAGGATAGCGAGTTCGGTAGCCAAAGTTCGGATGTATTCTTCGTCAATCTTAAATGTTCTTTCTTCCAACTCTTCTTTGTCTTCATCTTCCGCCATCAATCCAGGGGTGTGGTCGTTTTGACAATTGAAATGTATTTCATTGTTTTTCCAATTGATGGTGGGATTGTGTTTTTTTAGCCAGTCATGTCCGAGGAAGATGGGGTGGGTGCTGAGATTCGACTTGGCCATGGCGATGTGTTCAGAATGTTCTCCAATGTTGAGGGAGAGGGTGACAAATTCGCGGATGGATCCTCCATTATTGATGCTCCCATCCGCATTGTAAACTTTGATGGGCGCCGGGAGCTGATGAGTAGCCAACCCTTTTTCTTCTGCGAATTTGGCGTCAATCGTAGTTCCTGTACATCCTGAGTCTACTAGAGCTACAACTTTGATTTTCTCTCCCGATGGGGTAATGATTTGCACAGGAAGTTCTAGAGCGTTTTTTGATCTTTTTCTCTGCACGAATCGTGGCTTTCGCTGAAGTTCTCTTAGTACGAAGTGAGCCTCGACCATCGACAACTCTCGTAGTTGTTTTACAAGTTGGTCATTGACTTCAGCTTTTCTGGATTCGTGTACAAACGCTCTCAAGTGCTTTTCTACTCGGTTGTCTGTTGCGGTGTCAATGATGTTTTTGATCCATTTACATGTCCACGGATCTACCGTGTTCCTCCACTCTCGATGAGATCCTTGCAATTTCTGGGTTCCCGCTTCTGACGAGGTCAGGGGTACTTCCTTCTTTGCTACTTCATCTTTCTTTTTGATCGTCCTTGGAATAGGTTTTTCCTGACTGGATTTCTCCACCGGTACTTCCCTTACTCCTGTTAATCCGAATCCTTGAGATCCCCGGGCAGTGTCGTCTAGTTCGGGGACCTCTATCATTTCTTCCTCATTTATTTGCTCAACTATTAGTTGCGCAATTCGGTCTTTTTTATTGACCTTGAATTCGACATCGGAATGATTTACGAGGAGTACTTTTACTTCCCCCCTATAGTCTTGGTCGATCACTCCTGCCGCTACATCTATGCCATGTTTCGCCGCCAATCCGCTTCATGGGGCAATTCTCCCATAGTACCCTCTCGGGATCTTAAGGGCTATTTGTGTTCCAACCAGCGCCCTTTTCCTTGGTGGTATTACTGTTGTTTCGGCGCTGTACAAATCTCTTCCAGCACTGCCATCGGTTTATTTTGTGGGTCTCAGTGCTTGGGGGTTCAATTTTTTATAGTAAAGTTTCGGGACCTCCTTTTCGTCTATCGGCAAAATGGTATATTTATTGCTACTAGTACAAAAGGTGGAGGGAGAGGACGACGACGATCCCTTTAGTTGTCCTCCGAGACAAAACCCGATTCTTCCTTTTGCTTCCCTTTCCCCTTATCCTTTTTACTGTCCACTTCGGCTTCCTTCATCTTAGCGAACATCTCATCCATGTTAGAGTACTCGATCTCTCGGTTCATGAATGTCATCTTTCGGATTTGGGGGCGCGGTTTCATGTGTTCTGAGCAAGGCCATGGCTTGCCGCACTGCCGGCATTTTCCTTCAGCCCGTGCTTTTGACAAGTCCATAGGTACCCCTGCTCCTGAGAACGTTCCTGGGGTGGAGAGGTCTCTTTTATAGGGATTCTTCTGGGTGTTTGGATGTATGAATCCTTTAATTGGGTTGCTCCCCTTATAATTAGGGCTGACATAAGTCCCCTTTTTGTTCTCCCAGGGTTTTGACGTCGTGGTGGTGTATCCACTGTGCTTCTTTCGTTCGGCAATGTCCATAAGCACAGTGTCAGCTTGGTGTAAGGCATACATCCATTTATCGAAGTCGTTGATTTCGAGGAGTTGGTATTGTCCTCTTTCGACAAACTCCACGACCTTGTTTTTGACCGCTTTTCTGACCAGGTTGATCAGCAGTCTTCCGTTGGTTCGTTTCTGAATGTGGGCATCCATGGCCAGTTGTTGGAACCGGGTAAGGAACTCTTCTACCGATTCTGACTGCTTTTGTTTGGCTGAGAACAATTCTTGTTCCGCTTGTCATGCCATGGACGGTGGCGCAAACGTTTGACTGATCTCTTTCTTGAACCCTTCCCAGGTTTTGTTCTCTACTTGGTTGGTTTCTAGATACAACGCTGCCCACCGGCCTGCCAGTCCATCGCCCATGAATGAGAGCGTTATCATGATTTTTTGGTAGTCGCTAGGCTTTTTGTGGAAGCCCGACAGATACGCCATCACTTGTTTCCACCAAACTAAGAATTTTTTCTTTTCGCCGTCGAAAGCGGCCGGTTTGGTGATAAAGGACTTCCCGATGTCGGTAGAATTGGTGGGGATCGGGACTGGGTCGGCGAGGGTGGTGCTTCGTAGGTAGGAGGGGGATTCAATTCTTTCCATCATCTTCTCCATCTCCATCTCATTCCTTATCAGCTCCCTCAACTCCGCTCTGGTCATCGTGACCGTCTGTTCCTCATCATTGTTTCCTTGTCCCGATATTTCTGGTAATTGGACAGCGGTGTGTCGGATGGTACGGTTTAATTCATTATCGGAGAAAGATTGGTCCGAACTTGAATGCTCGGGTTCTGGTTGATAGTCGTCGCCGGATAGTCCGTAGTTGGACCGGAAGAAAGATTGGCGTGTTACGGGTGCGCGTCGAGTACCTTGTCCAGCGCTTAGCCAAGCGCGACTTGGCTACTCAGTGTGCGGGAAGATGAACGGGTGCTGCGTCATGAGCGCAGTGAATCGGGATGCTCTGGGGCAGAGCGCGAATGGTGTGCTGTTTTTCAAAGGAGTCGGATTGGAACCAGAAAATTTCGGGATGGCTTCTCCCTAGCTATCCAGCACTATGCGTACTGTGCGTATGACGATGGAAGACGTTTGTGACCGAAGTCAACGGATGGTCTCCGAACCCGGGTGTTTATTATACACCAACGGCCACTGTGTGGGCAGAAGTGCGAAGGATGCGTCTCCGAAGATTCGCGATCGATCGACTCTGCGAGTGCGTGAGAACCAGCGCACTCGGGGGTCACTTGATAGGCTGTTGGTTACGATGGGGATGGCGAGAGGAGTCAAAAGGTACGATAAAGTCTTGATTGTGCTTGAGCTTGGTCGGCGTACACCGCGCGACGATGGTACAACGGTCGTCCGAAGGGGGCGAACCGAAGGTGAGAGATAATAGATAAAGTGGTAGAAAGTAAGGAGAAAGTGAGAGTGATGATCTGGTGCGAAGGGCGAGAGACCGTACGAGAATCTAGGATAATGTTAGGACTTACCAATACTCACACGATCACTAAATGCGCGCGCAAGTAAGAGGCAACAGAGAACGATCCTAGATTGGGGAATGCTACTACAACATCAAAGATATTTATACTACTCAAAAAGCTGTGTCTTATCTTGACGCCAGCACCACCCTCCTTCAACGTGTGGACGGAAATAAAAGAAACGCGGAGGGCGCGAGGTATGCGTATCGTAAGTCTAACACTATCCCTGATGAAAGACACGGGTTGGGTCCATTTCGCTTGTCATGGCGTCCAAAACAGCATATGCCCAACCAAAGGTGGACTCTTCCTAGCGAACCAACGTCGTCTCAGCATCGGTGACATCCTCGCACTCTTGCACCCGCACGGCGGACTCACGTTTCTGTCTGCATGCCAGATGGCCAAAGGTGACGAGGGCCTTTCGAATGAAGCTGTCCACATTGCAGTAGTAGGGTATTCAGGCATCATCAAAATGATATTGTCAGGATCACTCCCAACATCTACAACCAAGGACTATTCTTGTGTTGCACATAGATGAGAGTAAGGAATGAGATACTCAAGAGTGGAGAACAATAATTACATGAGTCAACTACTTATATATACTAACTAAAATGTTCATACCCTTTGCCCTTCCATAGTCTGTAGCTTCTTCCATTACCATCAATTTACCTCCTTTGTGAGGCTTTAATCTCTGGTGTCTCCACTTCTTTTATTTCTTCCATAGACTCTGAACCCTGATCTGCAGTGATTTCCATATTTCTCACATTATCCCCTTTTTTGATTTGCAGCTCTGAAGTGAATGGTATTTCAAACATGTCAAAGGGCCATCATTCTCCAGGTGACACATCCCTCCTGGTAACTCTAACCTGATGCATGTTTACACCTTAAGCCAACAACTTGCATCACTGACTGACCTGGGTGTCTGTCCTCTTGAGCCTATCAGAGGACTCCTCAAAAGATCTCCCAAGATAGCTATGGCTCACCCACCTTGCAGCTAGGCTTCCTGTTACCTGCATAGCTTCTCAGCTATTAGGTCCACCAGATCTTGCCTTTTACATCATGTCCATCTGTGACAACCTTGAATGAAACTAAACCAAGCAGGAGAGACTAATCAAAACATGTTCAGATTTGACAATTACTTTTCACTTGGACTTTTTGGGGTGCAAAACCCGATGGTGTAGAGGTGACACAAGGAAGATAGATACAAGCAATAAAGCAGTATCCTCAGTGGAAACACTCACTGGGTGTCAGAGTATAAGTGATTCAAGTAAGAGGTAATGAGTACACCACAAGGGCAGGGATGGAGTGGCAGGTGGTGGAAGGGAAGAAAGAGATGTATTCTGCTTGTCCCAAAAGAGGACAAGAGTGTGCCTCTTATATACCTATGTACATAAGGTTCAATCTGAGATTGAATATCTACTGTATAGTAAGCAGAAGCGATACTATTGGTAGATAGAAGATATTTGAAATGATGATAAAGCTATTCATAAGCTATCAGTAAGCATTTCAAATATATGAGTCATTCCACAGTAAATGAATAAGCAGAATGAGTCATGATGACAGATATGTGAAATAAGAATATCAAAGATATGAAATATCTGTCATCCATCAGTCATGAAGTGATGAAAATGACTCAGCATCATTGGTAATGGTTCTAGACCATTTGTAAGACTTCTAGAATGTCTTAGAATATAACAGAACATAGATTGTTCTGGACAAGACATGTGAGATGTCATGTGATGTTCCAGACTCCTCTAGTCATGTGTCACTGATTAGTCAGCAGACACTTGTGTAAGACTAGGATAAGAAAGTCTTAGAGATGTGTAGTATGAAGTCTATAATCTCAACAGGACTTTCAACCTTGGTTAAAATCTCTCACATGTCCCAGGGATGTCTTGTTTCTGTAGATGATGTGACTGTTGAGAATATAACTTTGCTATATTCACCTGATTGATTATCTTATCAATTAGAGACACCCAGATAACATGATCTAATCTAATCATGTTCTAGACTCTTGTCACAGGACATGTTCCATGTCATTCTATGACAGGTGACAAGATGAAACATAGTCTGGAACATACCTAAAAGTTCCATGACAACTGTCAGGGTAAAATGACATCTGACACATGTTTCATATGTCTTCTGGAAGTTCTATCAATAACACTGACACATGTCTAGAATATTTCAGATATGAAACATCTTCCTATTGAATGATAAGACATTTTATATTCATATTTTATATTCATCTTATCATCATGACTCATTCATGATTCTGAATAACTCACTTTCTCTTATCATTTGAAATAAGATGAAACATCTTTATAATCATTTCAAATGATACTTATCTACCAATCATGTATCTATTACATGTTTCAGGATAAAGTTCAATCTCCTCTACAATCCTGTAGTAGATAGTATAAGAGAGTAACCATTCCCTGGTTCACTCTCTATCCTTTAATCCATACTTTCATCCTTACCACAAGGATCCTTGATCTCAACCACTACTCTCCTACTCCCAGTGAGTAACTCCCACTGAGACTTCCATTCTTTATTGCTTGGTTGTTCTTCCTTGTGTCACTCTGCATCCTTTGAAGCCTAGCAACTTCAAAAGTGACTTTGTGTTGCGATCCTTACAAGTCCTACTTGTGCATAATGCATTCTATTACATTTCTTTATCTCTCTTAACCTACTGTTATGATTCATGTGGACTTATTGTTTTCTTTTTCTGATGACTAATCCCATTTCCATCTTGGTCCTATCTCAATACTCATTTGCTTAGTCATCAAATTCCTCCATGTTCTATGACTTTCCTTTATATTACTTAACTTGTTTGCGCTTATTTGTTTCTTCAGGTACAGTATATATACCCTTTCTCCTACGCATCCCTCCTTTTCTCCTAACCTTGATCTACTTGAGCCTTGCTCTAGTATCCTTGTACTTTCCTACCTTGAATAAAGGTCCTTGATTCCTATAAGCCTTATAGCATTGTTTTGAAATGCTTCTTGACTTCGTCAGCAACTGTCTTGTTGCGTCAGAAAGTCTCACTCAAACTCTACTAGGACTCTATGGGTATGATTCTTACCCAGAACCTTTGACCCTTCATACTAGACCTTATTGAGTTCTACGTTCAACTTGTGGATGTAACAAAAGATCAAGGTTCTCTTTGTATGGGCATACCATTGTAGTATCTGCCCACCATATCTTCCTCTAACACTCCATGGAGGGAATCATTCGTTTCTGATCCATCCAACCAAGAAGATCATACCTCTTTCTCCTTGGACCACTCTTCTGACATCGATGTATGTACTGAACCCAATGATACTCTCAATCTCACTGTGAACCTCTTAACCTCTCTCCACATCCCTTAAGCCTCAACCCCTCCCTCCCCTACTCCTGTTCAACAATTATTTCCTTTTGGAACCCCACCTCCACCTCCTCCTCAACCACCTCTTCTCCACACTTTCCCAACTCTTCCCCTCACTATGACATACACCATGAAACACACTGAACTCCGCCTTGGCGTCCCCAAGCCATTCAATGGGGACCCAAAGAAGGCCAATGCCTATAAATATTCAATCTCAGATTGAACCTTATGTACATAGGTATATAAGAGGCACACTCTTGTCCTCTTTTGGGACAAGCAGAATACATCTTTTTCTTCCCTTCCACCACCTGCCACTCCATCCCTGCCCTTGTGGTGTACTCATTAACTCTTACTTGAATCACTTATACTCTGACACCCAGTAAGTGTTTCCACTGAGGATATATTGTTTATTCTTTGTGTCTATCTTCCTGTGTCACCTCTGCACCATCAGGTTTTGCACCCCGAAAGGTTATGAGCCCCACCTAGACATATAGGGAGCCTTGTCATTTCTTTGTGCACACTTTCTGATGCCTCCCTCTGTCTCGTGAGGAGATATGTGGTTCACTTCGAGCCTAGCCTTGATGATGGCAGTCATCAGCTTTCTGTATTCTGTCATTGACAGAACAGAACCTGTTCTCATTGGTGAGAACATTGTGGTTTATGCTATGCAGCAAGGGATGCTTGTCCTTTGACGCATCCTTCATACTTTCAGTATTTGTTTTGATTGGAATAACGGAACTCACACATATTCCTTCATTGCTACAGTTTCTGTAAGGAACAACAATGAAGAGGTTTGTACCATTCCATCATCACCTACTTCTGCTGCAGCGCAACCACCTTGGTTGCCTATATTTTAAGGAGAAACTACTGGTTCTTCATTACTGACTGTTATACAGTGGAGACCAGCACTATGTCACATTGACAGTCGCATGCACTATGTGTGTGGACTTGATCAATGACTAGGTGTTCATCCTTCAGTTCTAGAGCATGAACAATGCTTTAGAGAAAGACCTGGTTTCACATCAGAGACTTGTGTTCACAACAGCACTTGCCAGTTGAGCATACCACATGATTTTGACTCACATAGTGTCCAAATTGGTAGCACTGGGCTCCAGTTTGAGATCCCTTACCCTACTTGCCAGGGAGTGATTGAGTTTCAAGAAATTCATTGCCACTGTGGTCATTGTATAATCCATGAGACCCAGGACTTCATGAGAGCTGAAATCATCTCTCCTAGATTCGAGAATCCAAACTCTTGAACTAGAGGCTCTTTACATTCCAGGTTCTTTGGCTTAATTCGCACTACTCATCACTCTATCCCTTCCACAAATCATCATCCCTACTCTTGCCCCAATGAATCCTTCATTGACAGTCATGCCTCTGGAGATTCACCCAGCATTCATCATTTCCTACTCCAACAATCTTCCTCTGGACTTGAACCAGAATCCCCTCCATCTCCTGGCCTAAGCAGCTTCGATTCAGGATCATCAGAAATGGATAGGGAATACCCCAAGCTTTTGGAAGTTCCTCCCAGACCCTCCTCCACTGGACGAAACTGCAGAGGAAGTGCAACCCCCTATCTGTGATCAGAAAGAAGTCTTTCGTCTAATTCGTGATGCTTGGATGGAAGACATGAATCTTCAGATTCAGAGCTGAAGAATTTGGATAATGACGATGGACATCTTTCAGGCTCATCAGGATATAGAGTACTTCAACAACACTACGAGCCACTTTGAGATAGTGGAGACCCCTCTGATCAAGGGAGACAATCTTTACCAGGTAGTCCAACACATCACAGTGTTCATGGATCCTGTTAAGGTTTTCTCCCTTTCTTCATCTATTCTCATCTTATCTTATCTTCATCCTATCTATAACCTCATCTTTGGCATGCCACTTTACTCTTTTGAATACATTCATCTTCTGATCTTCATCAGTAGTCCTCACATAGTGATCCTTCTTGTTTAGTCATTTCCTCTTTGTCTCATTCTTCTTTTACTCACTTTGGACAGCTTCTCCACAGCAATGTCTGTCATTATTGCTTAGTAGTTCTTTTCCTCCATATTCCATAGGGTTCTATGCTTACGTGTCCCCCAGTACTTATACCCACTGTTACACGGAGTGTACCTCTGAGGGATTGACTAAGACTTAACTAAAGGCAGGATGCTCACAAAGAGATACAACTCAGCCTTGGTACTAGGAAACTATACGATCATTAGAATGGTTGAAGACAGAGAGCTTACAATGCTCTTCCAAGAGCAAAGGACTGAGACTATGCACTTCTAGGAAGCAGACTGAGGATTGAGGGACTGAGAGGACTGAGAGGTGACTCAAGAGATATGTTGTATTGTGTAGATCAAGAATGAGGAACTACAGTACAGAGCAGCAGATATATAAGGAAAATGACATGTAAGTGTGGAATCCTATGGAAGGGGATGGAAAGGAACTACTAAGCATAGATGACAGACTATGCTGTGGAGAAGGCTGTCCATGGAAAGAACTAGAATGAGAAGACTACTCAGATATGGTAAAGATAGAACAATGAGGATTCCCTATGATGATGAGAAGATGAAAGTATTCATGGGAATAAATGAGACAACCAAAGAGATGAATAGTAATAGGGCAAAGGTAAGAGATGACTAAGATGTGTGAATAAAGGGAGAAAACCATAACACCCACTGCCATGTACTTAGTTTCCCTATTCTCAATCTGTGCAATACAGCATTGTTCTAGAGTCCTCATTATCTCTGAGTATCTCTGAGTCTTCTCCCTGCTTTTCCAAAGTGTAAAGTCCCATTGACCGTTCTTTGAATGTACAGATCTTCTCTCTGGCTGAGTTGTACCTTTTCATGAGTGTCCTGCCAGTAGGTCAGCCTTCAATCAATCCTTCAAGAGATGCTTCACATAACAGATCCCCTTCCATGTCACTCAATCAACACAGTGAGGACACAGGCTGAGATTAGGCCTAACCTCTTCCTTACCAAACCAGTCACACCCTACCTGGATCTTCATCAAACCCATCTTGATCATTTTGAAATTAAATTTTTCTCCACTCGTATTGCTCTTCCTTTCTCTATTGATCCCTGTGAGACCAACTGCATCAGCAAGTTTTCTGTCAACAGCTTTTGCTACATCAATGAGACCATCTCTCAAGCTTATGAGGAAGCTGGTTGGGCTTTCCCCTATGCCAATGAACAGTCCTGTCATTCTTTCATTGTTCACAATCAAGGCTGGGAAGTCTTTTACAGAGACTACTTTCCCCTCTCATATTCCAACATCTGTCTTATGCAGTCCCTCTACTCTAACTACAATCCATATCAACCCAACTGGATCTATGAGGCTAATGCTTATACTGGGGACACCATGGACATGGAAAGGAGAAAGACGATGAACCTTAGGTGAGGTATATATAGATGTGCAGATGTGGAATGCCATTTATGACATGGACCTTTGTCATAAGTTACCTTCTCTTTCCTCTTGGATCTATAACCAGCAGCAGCACTTTATTCGTGCCATGACAGCTGATCCTTGCTTAGATGCAGGAATTGTCACATGAACTCTTCAAGGTAGCACCCAGCTACCAAGAAGACAGGCTGCTATCCAAGAATAAATCAAACAAAGACTTTGTGACAATTTGTGAACATGCAAGTCATCTTCTTTTCTATCTTGTATCTAGAGTTTGGCCAATCACCCCTCCATCCTACATGTATTTTTGCATTGATGATTGTATCTCTTTCTATACTTTTGATATGACAGAAGATGAATTTCCTTCCAGCTTCCTAGAACTCAACTTCTGGATAGCTGAGACTCATTTAGAGTTACCTTTTCTCAATAGCAATTATTACCTAGACCTACCAGGTTTAGAGATGAAAGTTAGAAACCCCCATTTCTTTCCTTCATTATCCTATACTGCTTTTGAAAACATGTCTTCTGTACCTCTACCTTCTTGGTGGAGAGATGAATGGATCTTGGACTTTAATCCTCTACCATCTCCTAAAAAGTTATGATGAAAATACTGAACAAGCCAACTCTACAGGACTAGGACCTTAAAGGACTGGTTACTCAAACTGGACTCTTCCCCTTCCACAGCATTCTTCCCTATAGATTCCATCTTTAGGTTTCTTTTTTCTGATTTAGGTTTAGTAGATCTTGTTGATATCAAGTTATCACAATGACAACTATCACTGTTCCCACCGACTTCAAGGCAGATCAAACCATAATCAGCCATATCCCTATCCTGGTTGGAGTAACCAACTACTCCATCTGGAGGTCTTGTCTCAAAGGCTATCTTCATTCCCAATCTCTATGGAACTGGATTGATGAAACTTACATACAGTGAGGTGCAAAACTATTGCAATGTCTAACCCTAAATCAGGGCATGAAGTGCCCTGCAACAACCTGTGGGAATTTCGCTTAGCTTTGTTGGGGACAAATATAGTACAAACTCTTGGCTACAATGTTGTCCCCAGGGTCATGTGATTTGGTTCACACACCCCCAAGATACATCCATTTTAAAACAGCAATACCATTGCAATAGTTTTGCATCTTTTGTTGAGTACACTGAAATCAAGTGGTGTATTGTTATATTTGGTTATATAAACAAAGATAAACATACAAGGACCATGTCTGAGTTTAAAATAGTTCACACACATCTCCATAACCATCATGAGATCCATCTCTTCTACTTAAAAACACACCATTCTCTCCATGCTTGATGCTGGTCAATCTGCCAACTCTATTGCATCTGCCACTGGTCTTCATGTCTCTACCATATCTAGAATATGCTCTAAGGAGCATTCTGAGCTTCAGAAAGCTGCTGGAGGTCATCCACCCAAACTTTCCTCTGTCAATGTCCACCATGCCATTCATTTCATCTCCTCTGGAAAGGCAGAGAATGCTGTTCAGGTGACCAAAGCACTCACCAATATAGTCAACCACCCCCTCTCTACCTCCACAGTGCATAGACACTTGAAGAAGACTGGTATAAAAGCTGTGGTCAAGTCTGAATGGCCTTTTCTTTCTACCAAGCATCACAAGAAATGCTTGGACTTTGTATATGCTCATAAGGACTGGACTCTGGAGGACTGGAAAAGGGTAGTATGGTCAGATGAGACCAAAATCAATTGCCTAGGGTCAGATGGATGCAAGTGGGTGTGGAAAAAGACAGGGGAAAGACTTAGTGATAGGCTGGTGAAAGGTACAGTCAAGTTTGAAGGAGGTTCTCTGATGATGTGGGGGTGTATGACATGGCAGGGAGTTGGCTAAGCTACCAAGATTGATGGTAGGATGGATGAAGACCTTTACCTTCAGATTTTGAAGGATGAACTGCTAAATTCTTTGCAGTTTTATGGTCTTCATCCTCCTAATACTATCTTTCAGCAGGACAATGACTCCAAGCATACATGTAATAAGGTGAAGGATTGGCTCCAGGAGCAGGATTTTCATACCATGGTATGGTCTGCAAAGTCTCCTGACCTAAACCCCATTGAGCATCTCTGGGGTTACCTTAAAAGAAGGCTAGCAGATTATAAATCCTCTCCTAAGGGGATTCATGAACTGTAGGAGAGAGTTCAGATTGTTTAGGAGGGAATACCAGCTGAGGAGTGTTAGAAGTTGATAGAGAGTATGCCTAGAAGGATCCAGGCAATAATCAAGGCAAAGGGAAGGTATACCAAGTATTAATATACCCATGATATCATAAGGTGCAAAACTATTGCAATGGTATTGCTGTTTTGAAATGGATGTATCTTGGGAGTGTGTGAACCAAATCACATGACCCTGGGGACAACATTGTAGCCAAGAGTTTGTACTATATTTGTCCCTAACAATGCTAAGTGAAATTCCCACAGGTTGTTGCAGGGCACTTCATGCCCTGATTTGGGGTTAGACATTGCAATAGTTTTGCACCTCACTGTAAATGCCAACTGTGCTAATACAGCTGAGCAAGGGAAATGGGAAATCATTGATCTTCATATTGCTAGTATCATAGCCAACACCACCTCCGATGTTCTTGCTAAGCAATGTGACTACAAGTATACCCCTATCATCACTCCCACCAGCACTATCACCAAACCTCTGCTGCCAAAGCAGTTCTTTCCAAAATGGATTTAATCTATGGAAAATGTGGTCTTGCTGGCCAATAGAGCTCTTTCTATCATGCCACCAGACTTACCATCCGAGAATGCTTTGCTCAGTGAGACATCACCTCTATCATCACATACTTTGGTGATATGTATGCAGCAGGTTTGACTTTACCAGAATCCTTCAAAGCTATGTTCTTGCTTTCTTGTCTTCCCACATCCTATCACTCATTTGCCTCTATGCTGACTTAGACGATTGATGAAGAGGACTTTCATATCAATGTTGTTGTTAAATGCATCAATGCTGAGATGGAACTAGCTTCCACTCGCAAACCACTTATCACTTGTATAAACAACCTGGAAAACCAACCTTCTGCTCACCAGAGCAATTGCACTGCTGTTATTTGTTGAGGACCTCCTTCTCATAACTGCTGGCAGTCTAACCAGAAGGGTTCTCATTCTTCTGGTCAACAAGGGCAATATCACCCTAACTATCACCAGAAGAGGCCTAACCAACGGGCTTCTAATGTGAAACAGCAGAAATGCAATGGTTTCCAGAAGCGTTTCAACAAGAAAGGCAAAGGAAAGGCAAAAGCAGCGAATGAAGTACAAGCTTTTGCCCACAATGTTACTGGTGATGTCAACATCAACTCTATGGTCATTGAACCAGATGATGACAATACTACTTCTACCACAGCCACTACAGACTGGGGTGAAGCACATAACCAGTTCTATGATATGCAGGTTACTCACGAACATGCCAGATATTCCTCTGATGATGGATATCTTGAGGCAACTTATGATCACTCAAAATGGAGCACTCCTGACTATCTAGATGGTTATGATGGTAACATTCAAGCTTTCAATAGCTGGGAAGAAGGAAGTGTGGATGATACTGGGATGAACATGGCGCAAGCCAGTTCTTCTAACTTTGTAGGGGCTTACACTGAGGAGGAGACACCTGAATGTTCTCCTACACCTCAAGGCAATACAGGTAATTTCTTTTGTCAACACAGCTCCTTCTAAAGCTTTAGAAGGACCTGCAGACATCTTCAAGAAGCACAAGAAAGGGAAGTGAAAAGCTACCACTTTCAGCTTGGGAGGTTTAGTGTCTGATAGGACATCCAACTCACTTAATCAGCTTGTTGAGGGACTAAACTTAGAATCGACGAATAACTTGTATTACAGAGATCTGTCTTTATATGATAGTGTACCATCTCACTTATCATGGGATGAGGACAATTGGTTTGGCAATGCCACCTTCTTTGACACTTATTCAAGTGTGAATGCAATCCACTCTAAGCCTGTCACAAGATCTTCTACCTTTTACAGAAATCATTGGATAATAGATAGTGGTTGTACAGATCACCTTTCTCCATTCTTGGAAGATTTCATGCATCTTGGCGATCTACAACACTCTGCTTTCATTGCTAATGGTAGCAAGGTCCAGATGATTGGTCCTGGAACCATAATCATCAAGCAGCATGGACTACCAACCACTAATTATATCTTACTGGAGAATGTCTGGTATGCACCTCAGGCGACTCATAGGTTACTTTCTGTTCCTGCCTTAACCAATAAAGGCTACAAATGTCAGATTACCTCTTCTGGCTCAAAGATCTGGAAAAAAAGAGGACATCTAGTGATATTGGCCACTGCCTTATCACTGACTAATAATCTTCACTGGTTTCCATTGGCTCTGATGACATCAGAAGAGACAATTATAGCCTCTTTGGCTGAGAATACTTATCATCTTTGGCATATGTGTTTTGGACACATGTTCAACAATGCTCTTCAACATGCACCCTTGCATCTCTCAGGCTTACCATCTACCTTACCCAATCCTCCTACACCTTGCCCACCTTGCAAAGGTTGCGTGTTAGGCAAAATGTTAAATCATTCCTTTGAAGACTCTGCCAAGAGGGCTACTCACCCTTTAGCTCTGGTTCACACTGATCTTATCAGACCTACAGTATGCCCATTGAACCTCGTTCTCATGCTAGATATATTCTTACTTTCATTGATGACTTCTCAGATTATGCCTTACTTTCCTTTTTACAGGTCAAATCGAATTGTGCTCAGCATTTCTCTAACATGGTTTCTTGGGCTGAGACCTTCACTGGCCTTCAGCTTACCTCTTTGTGTTCAGACTGAGGAGGAGAGTTTATGAGTCATGAGTTCAAAACATTCCTCACTCAAAAAGGTGTTACTCATCAAACAACCACTCCTCACACTTTCCAACAAAATGGTTATGCAGAAAGGTTCAACAGAACCATTTTAGAAAAGGCAGAAGCCATGTGTCATCATGCCTGTATTCCCAAAGCATTCTGGAAAGATGCAATGGAGACTGCTTTACATCTGTATAACAGACAACCCACTTGTTGTCTTCAATGGAAGACCCCCATCAAAATCTTTAAACAAGATGGAGGCAAACCAGATGCATCTTACTTTCATGTCTTTGGCTGTAGAGCTTATGTGTTTCTTCCTGCCGAGACTAGGCCAGACAAGCTGTCTCCCAAGTCTGAGGAAATGACATTCATAGGCTACAAACCCAACACCAAAGTCTGGCGATTTTGGTCTAAGACTAAACATCAAGTCTTTGTTGCAACAAATGCCACTTTTGATGAGAACACTCCATCCTACTGTTCCAATAGTAATGAAGATGGACCTGCCATCATTCCAATAAGAGAAGCAAATGATGATGAAACTACATCCCAAGTTCAGGAGAATCCAGAACCTCCTCAACATGATGTTATCATTTCTCTTCCTATACCAAGGGTTTACAATCAACCACCCTTTTACCCACCTGATGAACAACACTTATCAGACAATGACTCTGATCATGATGACTACAATTCTGGTCATGACACACCACTCTTCTTTTCAGAAAGTTCTTCCAAATTCTTTCATCCCTCTACTCCAGGTTCCTCTGATTACAAACCACCTGATGCAGGACCTACAAGACTGGCGTGTGAGTAATGCAATGCAAGGAGCTTCTACCCAAACCAATGACCTGCCTGATACCAGTTAGAATACCAGGGGGGGAGAAGTCAAAGGGGTAATGTGTGTTGGATGCCTTATGCTCACCTAGAAAGAGTGTTCTTCAGAGGGGAGGAGAATGTCTTGGAGGGAAATACCAAAGGAGGACAAACTAGCATTCTGGCCTCCTTGGGGGTTTATATACTATTCTACTGTTTGTACATGTTTGGTGTCTAATGTCTAAATATGGTAGTCCATATGAGTCATTAGGAGTCATGCCGAGTCATAGATAAGGGGGCTATGATGAGGCTATGTCATGGCTGTACTGTGCAGCAGCAGAAATAAAAGATAATAGCCTTGAGGCATGTAGGCAGTGCATGGCAGTGCCTAGGAGTCATGATGAGTCATAATGAGTCATGAGGTGTTAATGCCATTGGATGATAAGGGAAGGCTGTATGGATGAATAGTATAAGAAGGATGGAAATGAAATGCATGAGGCATCTAGCCTTTGCATAGCCTTGCACAGGATGGAAATGAAGAGCAGAAGTAGAAGCTGTGCAAGGTGACCAATGTGTGACATATGGTCTAGACCTGTGTCATGTGATGTGTTATGTGACCAGTCACATGACTGTACTTGAGTGAGTACAAGACAAGGTCTGAAATGAGCAAAAGTAAGTGAAATAAAATAGAGAAAAATAAGGGAAAAATAGTGTGGGAATCTAGGATTTATAACACCACCTCATGCCCTTCTCCTTTTCATCCAGGAACTATTCATCATAAACCTGACACTGGACATTGAAGTGCTTTGGATGATCAACACCAGCATAAGTAACAAGCTATGCCTGATATGTCAGAATCAGAACAGGATAAACCTGTAGCCTCTGGCTTGAGACCTGAACCATCCTCATGGTTACCTCCCATTTGCAACCCTTGAGAATATCTTACACAACATCACATGGCTCCACATCAACATCGACCTGATGTCTATCTGAGATGCTCCACTAGAGAACTGTGTGTATACTTTCAGATAACACTTATGGTGAAAGACCACCAGTCAATATAGAGCACAATATCACTCGAGAGATGGAAACCATTCAGGAGGAGGACTCTCCATCTTCATCACAGATCCCACCAGCTGCCGAGGATTATGAAATGGGTGCTGTATATTCTACACAATGGTATAGACACCATTTCACAGCAGCCATAGTGTCTGGAGATTGGATAGTTCCAAAACAGTATTGGGACATAAAGAAACTTCCTGAAAGACAACAGAAAGATTGGTATACTGCCTGTCAGGACAAAATCAAGTCCTTACATGATTAAAAAGTCTGGAACCTAGTGGATTTACCCAAAGGACATCAACCTATCAAAGGAAGATGGGTTTTTGCTATTCGCTCTGGAGATCATGTCAAAGCACAATTTGTTGCCAAAAGCTTTACCCAGATATTTGGAATCGATTATGAAGAAACCTTTTCACCAGTTGCTCATTTTGAATCAGTCTGAAGCAACCCTACAACCACTTAAGGCTATAGGCCACTCACTTAGGATTGTCATAAGGAAAAGAGAAGAGAGGAAAGGGACCGATGTTCTCTGAGTCTGTTGGTTGTAGAGGGGAAACCAAAGAGGATGAACTGAGGTCCTCTTGGCTGGCTCTTGGGTCTTTATATACTACTATCTGTTTGTACATGTTTGGTACTTAATAATACTATATAAGTCCATACCCTTAGCCCTAGAGATAAGGCTGAGTCAGGCAGAGTCTGTATGAATCAGAAAGAAGCAACAGGGATCAAAAATGCTGTACTACAGCCTTTAAGAAGAGCAGAAGTGAAAGAGGCTGTGAGCAGTAATGAAAGATAAGAGAAATGAGGTGTGGTAATTAAAAAGGTGAGACCAACATGCATCTAGCATGTGGTCTGGATGTGAAGGTCTAGAATAGAAGAAGTGGAAATGAAAAGAATGAGTCAAAGTGGAAATAGAAAGGAAGACACGTGTTGAGAGTCTAGACTGTGGTCACGTGATGCATTAGTCAGCACTTGTTGGCTTTCATATTGTAGAGGTTGAATGTTGTCATAGAAAGTCAGGAAAAATGATAGAAATATCTGGAAAAATAGGGCATAAATATGGGTTTCGTAACACAGTCAGGCTCATCTTTTCACTTGCTGCTCTCAATGATTGGAAGATTGAGGCTTTAGATGTCAAAACTGCCTTTCTCTTTAGAGAACTGGATGAAGAACTATACATGCTTCAACCTGAAGGTTTCGAAGTAAAAGGTCAGGAACAAAAGGTCTGTCAACTTTGTAAGGCCATATATGGTCTTAAACAAGCTGCCTTGCAATGGAACAAGCAGCTACATCAAAGCCTTGTCAAAATGGGATTTCAACATATTTTCTCTAACTCTGGCATTTATGTTAAACACATTGGAAAGGAAATCTACATCATCATGATCTATGTTGATGATGGACTCTTTGTTGGTAGCAACAAATGCAAACTCCTCAAATACAAGAAATGGTTCATGTCTATTTGGGAATCTCATGATCTTGGAGAAGCCAAGGAATATTTAGGAATTGTTATGATATTCTTTCTCTCCTCATCTGTCTTCATTGTTTCCTCTTTGAAACCTGTTTATCATTGCCTCTTTGGCATGTATATTTCTGCCTATGACTACTCTCATCTTCTCGTCGTCATAGGCTTCCCTCATATTTCCATAATCATTGTTTAACTTCCTCTTTTATCCTTTTCTCTCGAACCTTCCATGGACAGCCCCCTCCGCAGCATAGTCTGTCATCTATGCTTAGTACTTCCATTTCATCCCCTTCCATAGGATTCCATGCTTACGTGTCGCCTCCTTTATATACCCGCTGCTTTGTATTGTAGTTTCTCATTCTCGATCTGTGCAAAACAGTGTCGCTCTTGAGTCACCTTCGTCTCTGAGTATCCCTAAGTCCCTTCTCCACTTCTTTGAAGTGTACAGTCCCATTGACCGTTCTTTGAATGTACAGATCTCCCTCTGGCTGAGTCGTACCTCTTCATGAGTGTCCTGCCAGTAGGTTAGTCTTTGGTCAATCCTCAAGAAGTACACTTTGCATAACAGGAATCCGTATTACTAGAGATCACAAAAAGTGAACTATTACCTTGAATCAAATCAAGTACGCTGAAAAAGTTGTTAAGTGTTTTGACCAAGAGAACTCTAGAGTGTTATGATATGCTAAGGCCCCATACCTTTTTCTTCGTCACTCTCGATGCTCTAAGACCTCCCTCACTCTAGACACCTCATCTACTGTCACTCTTGCATCACAAGGACCACCGGTGAATGCTGGCACTCTCTCAGATCCTCAATGGATCATCTGCAATGTCCTCTCGGATACTCTCTTCATATCCCTGGACCCTCTCCTCCATAGGACCCTCCTTTGAACTGGCTTATCCCCAGTTCTCATCTTTCGCCTCTTCCCAATACCCTCTGCCCTAGACGCCTTGTTTCTCGGACCACTCTAGACCTATGACATGCGGTATTCATTTCTGCTTCTTCTTTGAACCTTGTAACACATTTCTTTGAACCTTGTAACACCTGACTTTGCTTCTTTGATCCCCATGTATTCTTAGAACACTCTTTCACCTCATGGCGTTTCTTCCTTGATTCTCTAGAACATTCTTTTGCTTTGTCATATCTTTGTCATCAAACTCTGGGACACTATTTAGGCATTTCCTCTCCACCATTGTATTCTTTAGCTTTGATCTACCTAACCCCCCTTGGCTATAACCTAGCCCCACTTCGTCTCTCTTGACACTCTCCCTGCATTTGCCTTCAGGCATCTCTTGTACCTCTGTATCTTGTATCAACAATGCTACTTGATATCTTTCTCTTCAAGTCCTTGTCTCACACACATTCTTTTGGGAAGGCACCTCCCATTGACTATTCGAACACTCTCCAAGTCCTTGCTCGGGTCAAGTTATGCTAGAAAGGCATTCTTCTCTCAGATAGGCCTCTGCGTTTTGCATGCCTCTTCTGCTCTTCAACAAGTCTTTATAGCTGGCCATGTGCTCTCTGATCAGTCTCTCCTGGTCCTGCTAGTATAGAGCAATTCTGTTAGGTTTTACAGTTAGCCTTGAAGGTAATCTGTAACATAGAGAAACTGCTGTACCTCTTCCTACTGGCTATAACCCCTCTCCATGAGACAGTGAAGCATTACCTTCTCTTCGAACTCACTATCAATCTGTCATCAGTTCTCTTTTCTACATCATGCTAGGAACCAGACCAGATATTGCATACACAGTAATTAAAATGTTGTAGTTCTCCACTAATCCATTGGAAGAACATCTGCAGAAGGCCATCCATATTGTCAGATACTTGGCTCACTCTACCAACCTCTGCATTACTTATAAAGCGACAGGCAATTCAAACGGTGAAGAATACTTGAAGAGGCTGAGATGGTTAGTCCCTACCTCCTGTAGTGTAGTTGTGAAAAGGGGAACGCGATTTGTTCTCCCAAGGGACCCTGTAACGAGTAGACCTTAGTAGAGTCAAGAA